>CM060950.1:156785757-156815757 GCA_030765055.1 Mantis religiosa | reverse complement strand
CCGGAGCTAATCCAAATTTTTTTGAGGAGGCATTCAACAAGCACATAAAGCAACATTAACTTACAAAAATTGTCAAAGATAACACTTTTGGCTTTTGTACGTGTGCATGGATGTATGTTCAAAATAATACTACATCTATGTACCACGACGAATGCGAATGCTTACCTTAAAGTGAATTAAGTGTGAGTACCATTTTCACCGTTATTTTCCCTTTTTTTTAATCTAGGAGCAACAAAAATGGAACATTCAGGGACAATCCCTGATTAACGTGAGGAAACGTAAATATGTGTCTCATCGTTGTACCGTGCTGATGCTTTCCAGAACGTTCGACTTCGAGAGATTTAGAGAATTCAACTTCAACATTTTGCATTGCTTCAAACTGAGTTGTTCTGGTTTGCAGAACATTCCTTCCGTACACCGCAGGCATTAAAAATGGGTAAACAAACCGTACTTTATTTGTTGCTAGGTGTCAGTTTGGCAATGCACGACTTTCTGCCGAAAACAGTGTTGTAGGTTTGCTGATGTCTGAGGTTGGAATCCAATCGCTCACTACCTAGTTCTGACGACGCTACAAAGTAGGTAGGCAACCCTCCTTTGGTGTACCTCCGCACCCATCTCAGTTACGGCGGGTCTAGCCGCAGCGTGTGCCAGGGTTACCATGCAAAACCCCAGGATTTCCGTTTGAGCTATGGAGCGTTACCTCATCTTTCCAAACTTGCAGGATACTCCTGCCGAAGTCCACCTTCGCCTGGTGGGTCCAGAGGGCATTCAGACCAAATAATATCAGCACGTCTTTGCGACAAATACTTAGGTATTCACAATCTTTCCACCTGAGATAAATTTCAGCATGGGTTCATCCTCCACAGGCAAGGTCGCGCCCGATTCCGTCACTATTTCGTAGGACCGATATGGTTTCCTTTCACCACGACGGGATTTATTAAGCTTACTGCTGTACCCGTCTCCACCTGTATCTTACCTTATTAGTTCCCTACAGCTTGGTCTGCTGGGCTATTGCAATTCTTCACCTCATATTCCAGGTGTCCTCTTACGCAACTCACGTCTCCGGGGGATCGCTGAAGTCCTTGGGTAGATCCTCTGTTTCCAAGGTACAATTACTTCCGATGTTCAAGTTGGGGCAATCGTCGCCTTGTTCGTCAGCTACTCTCTCCTCAAGCTGACGCTTTCCAGCCTATCTGCAGGCATCGACCACTTCTTTCCAGGACGGCAAGCACTCCTTTAAGGGCATTCAGGCTTTGAAACGCTGGACGAGATGTTCCTCTATTTGGCCGAGCACCTCATCTGTTTCGTCTCCTCTACCAAATATCCCAATCTCGTCGGCAGCTTCTTTACGTCGGATTTTATTTCGTTTTCCATTTCTTTCTTTCTCTTTTCCATCACGGAGTTCACTGTAGTTATTTCATTTCGCATTTTGACCCTTCCAGATTTTACATGTTTCATTTCACTCAGTAATTACTTAAGCTTTTCCTCCATCCTGGCTTATCATTCCGCTTCCTAACACCAGTGTGACTATAATGACAACATGAAGTTGGGCCAAACTACCTTTATTCGCCACTAGTATCGTTAACCCAGTGCTAACTTATAATAACCTATACCTCTGATATTCCTTCAGTCTAATGTTCCTTTATGTCTCTAGAAAGCACCAACTTGTGATTCTCGAATTACTCGACTTTCACTGCTCGCCGACCAATACTCACTTTTAACTGCACAACTGATGCGGCCAACTCCTAAACCAAAGATTCAGCTCATAACTAGCAACTGAACTCAGGCTGGCTTTCCCTCTCCTCTTTTATTGCTGCCGGTCACAGAAGAAACGTTCAGGAAACCGAAATGTCTCGAATCAAGCGAATGGAAAACTTCAAAGCCAAATCTGTGGATCTGCCGAAATCGAACTGTGTGGCAAACCTCGTGCAGTACACCACTGAGGCTCATACAACGCCTTTGTGACGTTAGGTAGTACTCGTCGCGGCAAACAGCAAACCAGCGGCATGCAATGTGACTCATACCTGATCCTTTCACCGTGGACATTCGCTGCTACTGTCGTAATACTAATGTAATCGTTTTTAGAAATTAATTCCAATATTTATGAAAATATATGACGATTTATGGAAAGGTTTACGCGAAATAAGGTGTGAAATTTACGTGTTTTGTATTTCAGAATGTTCATCATTTGTTTCCACTATTTACAAATTTCAGCTAGACTGCAAAAAAGGACTTTTTATGAACCTTTGTATTTAATTATGTTAATATATACGTATTTATCTAATGTTTACTTGCAAATCAAATGGCATAACTGCACCTATAAGTTTGAGACTTAAAAGCAGAAAGGTCATCACTAGAATAAAATAAAATAATTTACATTCATTTTATCTAGCATAAAATCAGTAGGTCTGAATAGGCATCAGTTTAAGAGATATTTACGCTTCAATACATGGTGTACTTCTGATGACTGTACTGCTCCAAATTACCTATGGGGCCGGTCTCACTGGATGACTTTCTCCATTGTAGAAGTGCAGAATATCCGTTTTTAGCAAAATTTATGGTCCCACGGAGCAACCGTACCTATTTTATATATATTTGTTGGGTGACTCCTTTACCATTAAAAGACTGAAATAGGCTCTATTGCGAACAAGTCGATGCTCGAGTTAAAGTAAGAAATATAACAAAAACCAAATCTTAATAGTTAAAGACTTCTATGTTAAGGTTTAGATTTTTTCCTTATCTAGTAAAAGAAGTAGCTAACGAGTTATCACGCTCATATTGTTTGAACATATTTGGTAGAGGCAGTATAAGACTCATTTTACAGGTGAAAAGTTAGTGTGCTGAAATAATGATGGGAATACGAAAACTAATAACAATAATTCATACTCTACATAATAAAAATAAAAATCATAGGCATCACGCTATCAAATAATTCAAGTTGAAGCAACAACTTTTACAACACATGAACGTAAACGATATTATAATTCCATAAATGTTTTGATCTGAGTTCTTTAAAAAGGCACCGGCACTTTTTGCCGTGAAATACGCCACATAATATACGGCCTGTGAAACATATAAACATTTCACATTGCTGCCAGTGTTTTTATAGTGCTTTTAGTCGATGTGTGAATATCGTGTGAAATTCTATGTTCGGAATTCATAAATTTAATCCTATTAAAGTTAGAGTAATGTTTACAAATGGCTGTACTACATGTAAACACCTTTTGTATACCATCTATCGTTATGCTTCCAGTGCATAGATCAAAACAGCGTGTAACAATGGTAGAAGTCTATATTTACAACAAAATAGAGCTTTGATGTTATACGCGGAGTCATTTATTATTCTTTTGAAAGGTGCATTAGTGCAACTGCTAGCAAAAACAATGTATCATGACACCTATAAAGTTTAGATATCAAATATTACATTCCGGTTTTCGGAAAGGTTGGAGGTCATCGCCGAGAATGGAAACATTTAATGCCAATAAAAAATGCATGAAACCACACGAAGTATGTATTAACCACTTTTTACTTTGCTATTATACGAGAAACTTTCATAATTTACTATGTATATAATGTTTGAAGAATATTAGTAGAGAACTAACAGCAGAAACCTCTAAAAGTGTTATTAGAGCAGTCCAGCACTGTTTTAAAATAAAAGGAAGCTAATTATGATGTACTTTAAAACAACGTACTCTTAGTTATACAATACCAAAAGCGAATCATGCACAAAACCATACTAGTGCATATTCTAAAATTCAAAACAAGAATTAATGTCAATTATATACCTATCGATATGAAAATAATCAGGTACACGTAACAGACTCCTTTTTTCTAAAACGTCTAAAGCACAAATTTTAAATTTAATATATTTTAGTTGTACCAATATTTCAGTCACTAACTTATCATTGAATGAATATCTTACCTAGGCCACACTTTCGTAATATTTGTAATTTCAAATTCGTTAGAAGCTTTAAAGCTCATAAACAAAACATTTAAATGACATTTTAACTACTCAGATTTATATTTAGAATATCAGGTCCCTTTATTATTTTGGTTTTATAATTCATATATACAATTCATCTTTATTTGAACACGTTTGGCATAAATATAACACATTTTTGTTAACTGCGCTGTCAGTTAACATGATCATATCAGTGCCTTCGGCGTCCAGGAATTTTGACCCAGAAGAGATCTTTCACAATGTATATAATGTTATGGCCCTGTGGATTTTAAGCACATTTAAAAGTCGTCGGTCAGGGGTGAGTTCAAACCCACGGCCCTGGGATCAGTAGAGCAGTGCCTAAACAACTGAGACCACCCGACCAACGTTGTCTTTCACATGAAAATATTTTGGAATTGCATCCTCACTTATGACATTTTTAATAGTAATAACCAATATCCAAGCTCATTAAAGTATTGACAACGCCGTTATTACTAAATACGCATCGTAGGCTGTAAAAAAGCGCTTGTTGTGTATGTCCAAAAGTAAAAGATTTCAAGATCCAGTTTCAGGTTTGTTACCGAAGTAGTTCACTTTCATATCTAATAAGGTAGGGGCTTACAAATATACATGTTAAGAAAACCTGCTTTATAGTCTTATTTTTTGAAAGCTATCTTTAAAGTAATTTTGCTCATTCAAAACGTTTCAGGTAATGCAACCTTCATTTAAATTCCGTGCTTTAATATTTTGTTTTTCTGAATGTATTCCGAGTTATTTGTATGATAAAATAAAAGAAACCGTATTTTAATATTTCTTCCGTAAGGATTATTTTATGTTGAAACCTTAACTTAGTTCTTTGAAATACACGAATTTGAAAAATAAAATATTCAAGTAAAATTGAACACGCTTCAGTTTAATTTTAAGACCAACCTATAATCAAGAAGTGTAAGAACGTTTTAAAAACAGGAATTTTGGCAATACCTCTGTGGAAAACAATTACTAAGTACTTACGAAACCTTAAGTCTTCATTGGGGTAGCACAAATTAATGGCATATTCCTATGGTAGCTTCTAGAATCCCGGCTAGGCCATCTGATTCTACAGATAAGAACGATATTCATGGTAGAGTAACAAATTAACGCTGTTCTCATAAAATTACTTCTTGTTAAAATAATATGTAGTTTTGCATCATCAGTACCCTACCGTTACTACTGTCTTGGTCCTTTGTCATTGTACGTAGTTCAGTAATAGTACGCACTTTTTGATTCCCCGCTTAAGTTTTCAGTTTCTATCAGAACCTATGGGCAATTGCGAAACTTGTCTTTATAGTTAAATAGACAACTCCGCAACTGTCCATAGTTAAGTTGATTTTAAAACATTTGCATTCTTGTAATGCACAATTGCTTAGATGCATTTGTTTACGTATACCAAAGTAAGCTTTCTTGTACAGGGCTAATACGTATTAGCATTGGAATATTTTAGTAAGCCTTCTGTGATTCTATCCGTTAATCTATCTATGGTAGATTCAGTTGTTAAATAGCTTTATTGTACGAGTAAAGTAACAAAAACCGTGCCAATCTGAAAACAAAACATGATGGTCTGTATGGAACTCCACGACGTGAAATGTGAGCAAAAGTTTTTAGGAGTTAATCAAAAAGTGCATGTATGTGCCATATAAAGGGTACGCATTTTTAAAACAATAGGGAAGCACTGCACAATGTGAGTTATTTTTTTCCAGTTGACTATAGCTCTCGGAAAATGTTTAATTCATTCCTACAATTTTGCCGTTGATGGGGTTTACATTTGTGAACTGTAATGACAGTACTGCTCATTAAACATGGCAACATTCGAATTCTGTTGCAAAAATAGTAAAGGTTAATATGATGATTTACTTGGTTGACGTTACAGGTAAATAACATCATGGCAGAGAAAGAAGAGCTGTATACAGGTGCTGCAAAACCTGTTCATTAAAACTTGCTGTAACCATTAGGGCAAGATGAATATATACATCCCAATAGCGCAATTATTTATCAGGATACCAGTTAATAACAAATCATAAAATATTTTTCAGTTCCCTATTCAGTTACGTTAGGTGCATATGCACACAACTAGTACTAAGTTGTTTAATTCGGAAAACATTAATGTTATACTAATTTAATTAGTACAGATGTAAGCAATAGTATTACTTACTGTTCATTCTACTGAAAATTTATATCTTGCCTTTTGAAATAATCGGTTATGGTAAATGGTTATTTAATCTTGATTATAAGGCGCTTTAAATAGCTGGATACGCAATCCTTTATACCCAAGTTATTGTAGTGGACATTAGTTCAACTTCAAGAGTAAGTTCACCTCTATTTAAGAATTCACGAGAAGATGTAGAATTTGTTTTCGGTTGCTTTTTCATTTCAGTTGAGGAATGACACCGGACTTTTAATAATATTATACCGGATGAGACACGGGAATTAAGTTATGTGAAAAGGATCCCGGAAGGTAAATTAAAAGCTTCCACTTTATTTGTTGTTGGTCCAGTTTAGACATGTCAGTGAACGACAAACTCCACTGTAAGCTGAGTTGGCTGCTATTGACTTTCTGAGAATACGGGTGTGACAAACAAATGTAATTCAAAATAGTAGTGCCTGCACCGAATGTGCCCAAACACATTTATGTCAGTGATTTTATGAGGGAAGGTCTTACTAAAGTGTTTATTAAACCACAAATATATTGAATTCGTTCATTGAGAATTTTCACCTTTCTGAACAAATATTTGCCAAATTTGATTGAGATTTTCAAGAATATCCTCCATAGCCAAACTACCATTAACATATATCATATAAATGTAGACTTTTTCAAACAAATAGCCTCACTTTACAAATACTTTGCTTCAAAGAGTCCTTGTTGTTTAATCAGCCATTTTCGGAATAACCGCGATATTGGTTTCTGTTTTTTAACCAGTTTTTATTTCTATTACAAACATATATACAACCTAAAATATAAAAGTTTGGGCCGTTCTTTTCTTTTCACTAAGTATGTCATTATGTCGCTGAAGAATGGAATTCAGTGGATCAAGTCGATCACAATAATTTTACCTATATTTAAAATGTGCATTCTTAATTTGCACAAGGGAAATTAAAAGGAGCATCTCCTTTTATTTTAAAAAAGGAAGAATAACCAAACTACAACAAAAATTGTGTACTATTTTAAACATTAGTCCTGTATCTTTAACATTTAGAGAATTTGTAATTAATGTACATTATCCGTTTTATCCTAAAACATTAGCCGTGTCGGCGAAGCACAAAGAGAGAAAGAGAATGGGAGGGTTACATCCCTGGAGTGCCATGTTTCATTCCATGCCTTGCTAAAACACCACTCTCATGCCGTACAGACTTTCCACCGAAATATTACAGTTCTCCGCTTCAAAGCGAGACAGTCAAGTGATATATAATTTTAAAGGTTGCTTTAAAATGTTTCAGCACCGCACTGTCACGGCTCTGAGCTGAACATGTACGCTACTAGCTTCTGCTCGGGCTAATGTCCTTACCCGGAAATGTATCACTAGCCACATACACAGGGTGTCCCAAAAGCTGCAAACGACAGGAGTACTTCTTTATTCAGTATATCCAGAGATAACGATTGAAGACATAATTTCACCCATTGATGCACTTATTTAATGAACTCATCCAAGAAAACAAGCAAGAAAATACAAAATATACACTAAAATATATATCATGGATGCCATACTTGTAGGTAGTAGTAATATAATCGATAGAGTAACCACAAATATGACATACTAGCTTAAAAACTTCCTTTCGACTTGTATACAACCTGAATCAATCATATCTGGCTTATAGATGTATTTTCATTAGTGCCAAACCTTTTTGGGGAAGCCCTTCAAACATCAAAATAGAAAAGCTTTCCCTATGAGAAATGTTAGGAAAATATATTTTTGGAACCTTATTTCAAGGTTTACCACTTCTTTGAATTCAATGAAAATTAATTACATTAAATAGTTTTCCGGAAATGCAGTCAGACTGAAAAATATAGTAGCATAGCCGGAGTTTTCCCAGGGGGGCCAATTATACCGGGTACGGGATTGGCGATCCTGGGATTCCAAGCCAAATTTAGGGAAAATTTGAATTAATGAGCTAAATAAACCCAATAAATGATATTCCTGAGTTAATTTAGTTAATATCCTAATCTCTGTTCCTTCCGCTCTGTCTCTCATTAGAGGTACAAGGCTGTCTAACTAAAAGTGTAAAGTGAGGACATGACACAATAAACCTTAAAGTTTCAGTGTTAAGGGGTTATACTCCGGCTCCTCCTTCATAATAAATCGTCACAGACGGAGTTTGAACCAATGATATTTCGGTCTCCGTCCGGTTGCTCTAACTACTGAGCTACCATTACAACGTGTAAACCACTAGGAGTTCTAAAATACCTAACAGAGAACTATCTTAATGGCTATCACGTGTAATTGTTCTATCACATTAGCCTTGTGTAGGGAAAGATCAGAATTTGAACCACGGATGCTCCGGTCTCCGTCCAGCTGTACTAAGCAAGAATTTCATAGAGACGGTGGTTCGTCTTCTGGGAGGACTTTTTCGAATGCTGGGAGACCAAAAGAGGTACATAGCATTAATCGTGAACAAGTTATTCGTGATGTGGAAGCAAAATAAATGTGATTTGTGGTAGTCGGGATGGTAAGTAAGGGAAGACGTTAATTAAATGACTATCTGTAGAATTTTTTATGAAATTCCTCAGTGCCTTTAGCATATTCAGCGGCTTTGAGTTTTGAACATGGTGAACTTCAAAATTATGAAGAGCTTTCTGCTCTTGCTTGCTCTCATTGAATTTCTTAGCATGCCCCTCTATCATGGCTGATGATGGATTTACATGTGATGATGTCTTCCAAGTGCGAAAAAATCATCACTCGGGCTATAAAAACTCAGTAAATACGGCAGAATAGGCATCATCAAAGGTTTCACATGTGAATTGGTCGAGGGCAATTCATTGCATGGTCTTCCTGATCTGGTTCATACTCAACGAAATTCTCAGTCTGGGGACATTTAAAGTATTTGGTAAATGCTAGCCTTGCTTCAGATATTGTCACTCTGAGGTACCGTAACTACACTGGATTTGAAAAACCACGAAACACTCCAGGAATTCGTAAGAGTTTGCGATAGAATGAAACACAGGCTTAAGGCAAGAATCGAAGAAGGAGGAAGCCCTTTTCGATTAATTTTAACAGCCTTCAAATTCGTCTTGTAACTCAGCGATAAGTTATTTTCAGATCCACACTAATATGAATCTTTTTGCTTGGTGGAGAGCTACACAAAATATTTGATGCCAATAAGGATACACTTTGGAGAGTACAGCCTTGCGTGGAAACATTACTCCAGTTTACCAAACTACGCGATTTTCTACAGCTATGCTTCCTGTGATCTATTCATGCACCTGTGCTTAGCCAGAATTGGTTATTGAATGCTGTACAAATGTTAAGAAGCTTGTAATTTATTTGCGTATATCAAAAAGCAAGATTACATAAAGGGTAAAGAATCCTATAAAAGCTTTTGTGTGGAGTTGGTTAGTACTCCTAGTGTCAGTGGCTCAAACCTCATATAGCAAAAAAGTGTTTCATTATATAACATACATGCATAGTCTCACAGCATCTGTGCTAATTCAGTAGAATATACTCTTAGTTTTCATGCTTTTAGGTGGTGCAGTCGATGAAATATCATTTGGCGTTGCACCTGTAACTTCAGGGGAAATAAATCCCTGCTGACTAACAACTCTGAAGAAGCCAGACTGTATAATTAGCGAAACGTCAGGAAAGTCATCCCCACTGGACCACGGTCTACATGACTTAAAACTACATTATTTAATGTTAAAGTTTGATACCTGGAAAACATATTATTGTGGTCAGGTAGTTCAGAGAGTATGGCAGTATATCCGACTTGCCCGTAAGTTTTGCTAATTTGGTGTCAATTTTTTCTCAAATGCACTTACGGGAACACAGTAAGACAATTTTCAATCTTTAATATTGTTATTAAAATCCTTAGTTAATATCTAATTGTAGAATTTATTAGGTGATAGTTTATGCAGAAGCATTCAATACTAAGCACAAAATGGTAAATGTGTGAGGACAAATATGTTGTTATAGTATTTACGTAACAACTCAACCTGTATGAACTTTGGTGTACTGCTAAAACTAAACTCTAATGCAGTATCATAATACAGGTACGTCAAATCTTTTACTATATGATCAAGACATTTATTACTTTGTTATGCCTCTGCTAAGATGTTATTTTAGCAATTAGAACCTAATATCATGTGAGTGATGTCAGATCTGCGTGGTACAATTCGCGTCAAAATATACACTTTTTGTGTGATGTGAATTTACAACATGCTACGTGCATTTGTAATTTACTACAGAGAAAGTCCTATGTCTCAATTCGTCATAGCTTGTCGCTTTAACTGGTTTTCACACTGTCGAATGTAATAGACGATTCGTTTACAGGAGGCTTTGAATGTCATTAAGAAAATGTGTACTATGAAGCAAATTTTCACTAAATTGTCTAAAACAAAAAGGAAAAAAGCAAACATACAAACAAAACGAAATAAACTTGTGAAACTCTCAGGAAAACTGATCGCCTTTCATTTGGACTTCGATAAAAAATATTAGTAGATAGATATCCCTTCATCAAATTACCACTCAGTGTGCATCTTCAGACATTTTAACTGCTATATACATGATCCATTATATAAAACTGTTTAAGATTGATATTTTATTCTACATGCTTGCTTATTGACCAATTCTTTTAAATGATCCTCTTTTCATCAGCATTTATCACTGTCTTAATTAAAGATAACCATCTCTTTTGGCACTAAAGAACAGAAAACAGAACACACGGGTTGTTTACTTATTCTAAAGGTTAATCTAGCTGTCTTTGAACTGTTTGAGAACACGAACCACTTATTCCAAGAAATATTATTCACAGAAAGCGCTGCTCAAACAAAACGGAAGAAAACAAATTGACGTATATCTGCAAAAAGAGGAACCATACGGCTTGAGCACACAGAAACTGTATATTTAACAGCAGTGCCAATAAGTAGCGCAAAACTTTGGTTGAATGGTAACTTATAATTTATCCTTCTACTCCAAAGTGTGTAGCAGTCATAACTTATATCTGTGAAGTGGTACAAAATATACAGTATAAATTTGCACAACACCATCTTAAACATTATTATGGTGACGTAGTGCCATTTAGCGTGTTTGTTAGTAAATTTCGGTCCTGTCACAACATTAGGTTGGCAGTACTGGGTTTACTATAATGCTCTTATAGTAAAGTACATCACTAAGTTTGATTTTATCCAAGTATTTAGCTTTTTACATTAGGGACTAATGTAAATGCCAACGTTTCGCAACCCTAATTATAAGTTTTCAACTGTTAACTTGATAATAATGAATTAACTATTGTTTCCTGGTTTCATACCAAGATGCCCTATAAATTTAAATACGTAGAATGCATCCTTTGAACCCTAATATTTTCTTAACAGTTCATTAACTGTAAATCAGCGAGCGCTCCGCTCCATTAATTTCAGGGTATAACAATATCTTAAACACACCAATTTTTCTCACAAGGGTAATATGTATATGAGTCAGTTCGAGGTCCAGAATAAGGAAAATGTAACATTAACACCCGTCGCTTTCTGTTACAGCAAGTGAAAATGATACCGAGTAATTTGTAGCTTAGCCTGCCTACTCTTTGCGTAATAAAAGGTATCTTCTCTCGGACTATCAGCCAGGTGAATTCAAGAAATGTTTCCGAGCTTCGGAGAACTTCAAATTGTAGTTTTTCATGTAATAAATAATTTTAAGTTATGATAAGAAAGTACAAACGGAGCAATTTCTACCTTGATTTTATTTATATGATTGTTTGTTCACTTATTTATTAATTAAATAAGCATGTGATTGTGTCTGTGTGTGCTTGTGTGTGTCATAAGGACAAGTAAATTAAGACCTAAAGCTTTCCTGGTGACGAATATATTCAATATATTCTCGGGACAAAAGCCATGTGAAAAGACGATTAGAAATCGAAGTCTCGGGAGCGTACATCACTCCCAACTTCAGGATATTTATATGAAATGTTATAGATAATAAATAGAGACATCACAGAAATCAACAACGACGAAACACTACCAATACTCGTATCACTGAGCAAAAGACTGTTTGCAGTAAATTTAAAGCCAGATCAGGAGATGGCGTGAGTGTAGAACACTAATTACGTCATTGAAACGTAACTACTTACTTTGATGATCAAGCTGTATAGATCTGAGCCTCTTAAACCGACTGATATCCATTTTAAAGCCGGTTTCCAAAAGGAGCTGAACTGAAATCCAGCATCACGATTAAGCGTGCTCCACTCAGAGGAATTGGCCAAAGTCTCCTTAACCCTCTGCTCCCAATAACTGTTGCATTTTGCCAAGATGGTCGTCTCCCGAAAGTTGGCTCTATGGCCCTTATCAAAGCAATGCCCTGCCAGTCCAAATTTCTCATGTTGCATTAAACGGATGCTCCGTTTATGTTCGTTTATTGTGGTAGTGATGGTCCTTCCGGTTTGTCTTTTATATATATATAAAAACGGAAACGACCATCTTGGCAAAATGCAACAATTACTGGGAGCGGAGAGTTAAGGAGGCTATGGCCATTTCTTCTGAGAGGAGCACGCTTAATCGTGATGCGGAGTCCAGTTCAGCTCCTCTTGGAAATCGGTATTATAAATGGAAATTAGTCGGCTTAAGAGGCTCAGATATATACAGATTGATCATCAAATTAAGTAGTTACTTTTCAACGACCTAATTAGTTTTCTACACTCACGCCATCTCCTGATCTGACATTAAATTTACTGCAAACGGCCTTTTGTTCAGTGATACGAGTATTGGTAGTGTTTTGTCGTTGTTGGCTTTTTATGTTATATCTATTTTATTGTTTATTATATTTCTTTTAAATATGCTGATGATAGGAGCGATGTACGCTTCCGAAAAGTCTATTTCTAATCGTTTTTTCACCTGGTTTGTTTCCAGAGAATATCTTCAAGACAAGTAAATTATCCACATAATTTTAAGTATATTCGCTGAGATATTTTTCTGCGTATAAAATCAAAATTCTCTTCAGAATTCGTATTATTCACATTAGTACTACATAGCTGGCTTTTCTAAGATACTTCTTGGCCAATACTAATATTCCGTGGTGACACCGTTCCATTTCAATTCCCCCTCGCAGTATTTGACAGTCTTCAACATCAAAGGATAGATGCGTTACCTTATACTAGGATAATTCTGAAGTACTGCTGATTTGAACGAGCAGTTCCAAAGTACTAAGTAAGCTGTTTGACTAAATTCATCAAATTAATTTTTGGACCTCTCATTCAATGTTCTTCATGCTCCTACAAAAAGCAACTTGCTAGTCATTTGAAACACGGTATATACAGTGGCACAGAACAATGCAGCTCAAACCTTTGTTCAAGTACTACAATGTTGTGCATATTTCGTCATATGTATCTTAATATAAAATACCAAATACGGCTTCTTACTATCATTTCATGTCCACTGTTTAACAAAGTGGAAGTCTAGTCTTCATTGACGCTGTACCATTACCATCCTCTGGTGCAGCGTATAAACGATGGCATCCCCCGCCTGGCACTCACTGGCACAAGGATCACCTTTGTGTGGACGCCAGACCATGTGGGGGTGTCTGGCAATGGAGCTGCCGATGCCACCGCTAAATCAGCCATTTGCTCGCCTAGGTCTTACCGTTCTTTTGTTCCCCATCGTGATCTTTCTTTATTTTTACGCCAGGCCCTTCATACCCGTTGGGAAGATGAGTGGACGGCTTTGCGTGGGAACAAGCTTCGGGCGGTTAAACCCCTTCCTGTTACCTGGGCAACTTCTGCGAGAGTTTCCAGCCAGGAAGAAATTATTTTAGCTCGTCTACGTATCGGACACTGTCGCTTTAGCCATGGTCACTTGTTCCGTGACGAACTCGCACCTCTTTGTGCCTACTGTGACGTACCCCTATCGGTTCGTCACATTTTAACTGAATGTCGGTTTTCAGCCACTCTGCGTGCCAGTCTGTCGCTGCCAGCCACTCTTTGTGCCGTATCCGCAGACAGCGAACATACTGTGGAAGGCGTGCTTGCTTTTATCCGGCAGAGTGGGTTTAGGCGCCCGTTTGAGGCACCTTTTGGTTCTCATTTTATTCTACTTATTTTATCCTTTGCATTCTGCGGTTACCGACATCTGCTTTTAGTCTTTTATGGTTCAGTTTTTAGCTTTTTATTGGAACTGTGTTTTACCTGATTTTATGGTTTTAGTGTGTTTTTAGCTGTGTAGATATTTTACCATTTTCAGGGCGCTGATAACCTCAGCAGTTGTACGCCCTTAATCCCCATTTCTACTACTACTACTTCTAGTCTTCACCTTACCTATAAACATCGCAAAAGTTAAAGGCATATGGAGGTGGGTTGTACTGAAGACTCCAGCGAATACTAAGCTTGCTCCTCCTATTAGCGATTTTTGGTGATTTACGAATTCGAACGTTAAGTCATATCGGACGACAATGAATTGGGTGAAATGATGTTCAAATGCGACCAAGGTCCATAGAGCTTAGAGTTACCCGTCATTCGTCTTTCAGGATAAGGGAAAGCCCCGGGTTAAACCTTAAACAGGTAACCCATTCTGACCGAGAGCTTTTGAGCTTCTTCTACGCTACCAGCGCTGCCGAATGTGGTACACGCATCTCAAGCCCCTGAACTGAGAACACTATTTCATTAATTACGCTCGGATTATGACGGATGCCGATCTCATAATGAGAAATATTTTCATTTTCTGATCATGACTGTAGAAAATTCCTGTCTCTACGAAACTTAGAATGCGAGCAATGACGTTTTATCTTTCAAATGGTTATGGTTACCCATCATCCATCCATTCAACACAGATAAGCCTGAAAGACAACCACATTCCTTCGTCACAACAGTTATCTCAGGCATAAATAAACAGTACACCTACTGCATGCAGTTTGAGACAGAGCGAGTTAATGTTCAGTTAGCTTTCAGAGTAGTGGTGCGTTATTTTGTTAAAGTGAACGACATCTTTGAGTCTTGTGTCGAACTCGAGCTGAAGTATAGTTAATTTTACATTGAATTATTATTATACGCATATCTTTTCCCCAGAGTTTGTGATTCGAGTGCGTGAACATGTCCCTCGAAGCTGGGACAAGTGATTTTTAGATCAACAAACGTGAAGTGATTTATTCTCAGGCAGAAAATTTATATGTAATAAGAACAAGTTTTTACGAAAGCTCTCCAATCCGGAATATAGCAAAACCGTAGACTTATCAAAAGTCCAGCAGTTAACTGTGGAATTTGTGGTGTATGTAGTGTACACACAGTTTCACGAAATTTTGGTAAGCAGCTTCCTCCTCAGAAAAAGGGAGCGTGCATAGATTTCAATCTCCGGGAAAGACCCACAAAGTTGGAAAGCGAGTTACTCGATTGGAAGCCGTGCTTGCTGTTCCACTGCTGTGACGTGTGTCAAGGTAAGAGTTTAACGTTTTAAGAATGTTTAATGTGTTGTTTATTTGCGGGAAAAATAGGCAGAACCTCTGTTGGCGTGTAAAACGTGCTGTTATTTGCAGAATCTCCTCCGGTATACGCACCATTCTTGGTAACAGCGCTCCTCTTGAGCATTGGCCAGCATTCACATGCCGTTAACTTTTGCGAGCGGTATAGCAACATTATTTTTTTGATATTTTTTGGCAGGAGCTAAACACATGTGATTATTATTCATTTTAGTATCATGTTACAATATGTATGTGCACTTCGGAGCAGAAACTGGTGGAGAAGTAACAGTGCTTGGAGGCAAGGAAGGAGACAGTAAAAGAACAAAAATGGGGGACGTAGAGTCAGAGCAAATTTCCGTACTTTAACTACAAGACCTTTAACATGTGCCTCTTAAATGGCTTTAACTGTAACTTGCATCATTCAGCCACTTGTGCCCTTAATTCAGAAGCAAGGAGATTACGATACCTTTGTTCTGCTAAACAATTATTTTAAATCCTGTTGTTCCTACTGTTAAAAAATTTAATCTATCTTAATACGAGGTGCAAATCCATATTGGCCAATATTAAATTTGTTGATCTGTGATCTCTAAATTAGCGTTACTTTTCCAAAGAAATGTGCGTAAATAAATACCCAAATACAAAATAAATGGTATTTATTGAAAATTAATTGTTCTTTCACATTAGCCGTGTTAGGACAAAGTTGTGGATAATAAGAGTCAGACTGAAAAATTAAATACCATAACAGAGATTTCAAACCCGGAACTCCCGGTCTCCCTTCGACTGCTCCTAACCATTGAGCTTAATGACCACTTACTGTGCTGTAAGTACTTTAGGGGCCGGGCTTTATGGTTCAGACCACTAGTAGGTTAAATTAATGGAAATTAATCGTTTTCGCACTAGCCGTGTATAGAACAAAGTTTTGGATACATACAATCAGACCGAAAAATTGAATGCCATAGACCGGCATTGAACTATGGATCTCCCAGTCTCTAGTCGATAGCTCTTATGATTGAGCTACTATAGAAATCTGCCAGTATGACATTAAGTTCTCCAACAGACCGGGATACCCGTGGTTCAAATCTCGACTGTAGCAATGAATTTTTCAGCTGACTATTCTATCGAAACGTTGTCCTACACACAGTCAATGTAGAAGATTAACAAATTTCCATTAAACATTGTTTATTTTGTGCTTTTATATTTTTGTTATTTACGCATATTTAATTGCAAAATTAACGTAATTTAAAGAGCATAGAAAAATATGTTGAATGTGTATGTTGTATATTTCGCTTACCGTGGGAGCATCCCAAACTTCTTGCTTCTGTGAAATGATTCAATCATACCTGAAAAATAAATAAAGGTACATAAGTGCGGATAAATAAACATGGAGCTATGGGTATTTATTATATCTATGCTTTCTAACTTTTAACAGTGTTAACATTACAATATTCGCGGCTGCTCTGACAGATTGCGAAGGGCATCTCGTCGGAATTGGATCCACGTACTGCCATTCCCCTAGCGCAGCAGGTACTGAGATACGTTTGTTGCAGCATTGCGTTTCATGTCAAAGGTCGTCACGACTAAAGATGTATGTAAGTGTGCGCTATATAATTTCATATTTTTCTTTCAATTCCTCTGTAAGGGGAGTGGGTAGTGTGAACATTACATGGACATGCAGCTAACGTAAGAAATGTAGATTTCTCTGGCTGTAATTTACAGGCCAATGGAAACAAAATACTGTATTATCTAGAGATATCCATGCTGCGGGCTCCTTAATGGTGATGACGTGGGTCGGGATTATCCTCAGCTGCACTTCTCCTGCGCTGTGACTGAGGTTGCGGGTTCAATTCAGCCCTCCGAGAAGAAGAGGATGAAGCCATGGGTTGCAACGCTTTCTCGATCCGAGTCTTCTATTCAGATCTGGCCCTCAGATGTAGCGATACCTCTAGATGATCTCCGGCGCTACTCCAGTCACTGCATGAGAACTCCGTTAACTCAGGCGTGGTCTCGAGCTAAGGAATTAACTTTTCTTCTGAAGGAATAATTCCACTTTTAAATTAACATATTTTAATTCCTTTAGTTCAGAGTAATAAATTTACATAACACGACATTGCGTAGATATACAATGAGCTTGAGCAATCTAATTGAATTTTATTCACGCAGAGATTGTACGTAAAACTTATAATGCCTTTAGACTATAGAATATAACTTACATCTTTCCTACACAAAGTTCCGATACGCCCATTCACTTCAATATTTGCAAATGCGATACACGTTTGTTCACTTCGCGGTCACCATCGATAGACGCTTTCTTTTGTAGATCTTACTCCAAGATTATTGGCTTCTTCTTTAGAACACTGAATATACATTATTGCACAATATATTTTCTTTTAGATCACTCTCCTGCTCGTCCACTCATAACTATAAAACTTTCATCTTATCCACGTCAATTGTACCAACCAATATACATATTTTGCTTTTGCTTTTTTTTTTTTTTTTTTTTGAATTTCACTTCCACATACTTAATACAAACATTATAATATTTTTAAACATTTTTTAAATTCTAAATAACACTACCAAGTAAATAAACAAAACTCGTTTTAGTGCCAAACAAAAAAACAACTGTTACAAATGCCCCTCTTCGAAATATATGGAAAATAATTATAATTAAATACTTCAACAATGTCTTTCCATATATTTTGAAGAACGCCCCAACAACAATATTTCACAACAATGAACAATAACTTTAAAAAATTATATATAAAAATTAATTACAATTTTAACAACTTATTTTACTCTTTTATAACACATGTTTTAACATATATCTTTATTTTCATGTTGGGGTGTGCCCCGCCCCAAATTTGAATAAAAGTATCATAAATATCATCTTTAAATTAATCATAATGAGCAAAACATTATATAACAATATAAAGAATATTTTTACTAACAACACTTTGTAAACGAGTATATGTTTAAACATCTTTAAAACTGAATTTAACCAATTTTAATATATACTGTCGCGAAGTCGTTATCCACGATAGCGCGGCTAGTGTACACAAAGAGCCTGCAAATAAAGATAGCTGAGATAAAGGACTTGCCAGCATAGATTAAGTTACGCTTCTGGAAGCTGATAGAAGGTTTCTGTATTGTTCTGGAACAGTCTCGAATTTATCAATGAGGTATTTAAGAAGTCGACGACTCGCCAAGAGTCAGTCGTAAGCAGAAAACAGCTGTAGAGTTTTATTTTAACGAGAACAGATGTTGTAAAAGGAGAGTTGTAAACAGATGTAATCAGAACGCTGTATGTCATTGTCATCGACCTTGGTGTTGTAGATTGTAATATGTGATGTAAAATTCTGCTGCTACTAAGTGTGTTTCTACGAAAATAAAGAACATTTCGAAATTCGGCAAATTGGACTTTCAATTCTACGTACCCACGAAGTTACAATTGTTGTCAGGAGTGGGATTCGAACCCACGCCCACAAAGTGGACTGCAAAGATGACCGAATTGACCACGGAAATGAAAGCGGCGAATGAGGCCCTCGCCGCAAAATTTGAGGAACAGTTGGCCGGCGTGAGGGAGGACGTCACAGAGTTGGGCGAGCGCGTCGAAGACCCTGTGAGCCGCGTTAACGAGCTGGAGGGAAAGGCCGACAGAAACACAAAGTCACTGAATGCCATGGTGGAGGACATCGTCGGCAGAAGGCTGAAGTATTTAAAGCTGGACGCTCCGGGACGCGACACAAGATCTGCGCACCTCAAAGCTCCTAAATAATACGGCGCGAAAACTTTCGAAGTCTTCCGCCGTCAATTCAACACGGTGGCCAAACACAACAAGTGGGCACCAGAGGAAGAGGCCGCACAGCTAATAGCATCCAGGGACGGGCCGCAGAAGTCCTGAACGCAGTATAGACAGCGGCGGCGCCCTAGGACAGCTGGGAGTCCCTGGAGAAGTGCTTTGGAAACCACCGCTTAGCCGCAGCGTACCGAAGCCAGCTGAAATCAAGGCCGCAGCAGCCAGGAGAGACACTACAGGAGTTCGCCCTGGCAACTGAGCAACTGGCCAGCAAGGTCCTAGTTGACCTCCCACCAGAGTTCGTATCTCGTGAGGCTGCCCACACATTCGTTGAAGGTCTACGAGACACGGAGATTCGTCAGCGGCTAAATCTCGGCGACTACAAAACCGTCCACGAGGCGCTAACGACAGCATGCATTAAGGATGGAAGCGGCCAAGGTGACGACTACCCCGACGTCACGAACCAGGATTATCCGCTACACGGGAGACCGAAGAGCAGTCGAGGGACGCCGGCGAAGACCTAGTGGCGTGTGCTGCGTGTGCGGCCAGATGGACACCTGGAGAGAGACAGCCGACACCAGGGATAGCAGCTTAAAAACCGAGTAAGGCCCGTCATGGAGAGGGGCACGTCGGCGGCGACATCACCATCTCCTCGAATGGCACTGCGCGCCGTCAGCCGGCATATGGATGACAGCGTCATCGTGGATGGTTGGGTGAGAGGGAAGCCGTGCGGCGTGCTTATAGACACCGGGGCAGCCGTGACCGTCATCAGACCTGACATAGCCAAGGGTTTGCCGTCAATAAATCCGAGCCGATCATACCAGCTAGTGACGGCATCGGGTGACACCTTGCCTGTGGAAAAGGAGGCCCTACTGAAGTTAACCTTGGAACGGAGTGAATTGCGTTGTGGGTGTTCGTCGCGAAGGTGGCTGAGGAGGTGATACTGGGATTGGATGCCCTCAGGAGCCACGAGGCGACGGTCGACGTTGACAAGAAGGTCCTGCGGCTCAATAGAGAAGAGATCATACTCCGGGATCCCGAATAGCGCCAAGGAATCTGCAGGGTCATCCTGAAGGAAGACGTGGTTGTCCCCGCGAGAAGCGAGGTGGTGTAGACGGCGCGACTGGAAGGCCAGAGGGCGAAGAACATGATGCTGGATCGAAGACGCCAATTCACGGACTGTGTGTAGCCAGAACATTGTTGCCATGCAGAGAGGAGTTACCAGTGAGGCTGCTCAACCTGACAGACACCGATAACGACATCCGGGCCGGGACGGAGTTGGGACGTGCGAGCCTGTGGTCAGTGTGACAGCAATCGACAAGACAGAGGAGCCCGTGTCGACGCAACACCGGGGGCCCCGGCTGGAAGGCTTATTGGAGAGGGCGGCCGACCACCTGGCCGCAGAACAGCTGAAGAAATTTCGGCAACTGCTGAGGCGATACCAGCGCGACTACAGCAAAGACAACAGTGACAACGGCCGCACGGATAAAGTGCTTCACCGCATCGACACCGTAGACGGCCGGCCTATTCGGCAGCTACTTACACGCGTTCCACTGGCAAAGCAAGCGGCGGTACGGGATATGCTAGATGACATGAAATCCACGGGAGTGACTGCAGGATCTGACAGCCCTTGGTGTTTCCCTGTTGTCTTGGAGACGAAGAAGAACGGCGAGCTACGCTTCTGCGTGGACTACAGGAAGGTGAACGCTGTCACCCAGAAGGACAATTTCCCCTTACCCCGGATTGACGACAACCTGGACACGCTAGCTGGTGCGCAGTGGTTCTCGACCCTGAACCTGAAGTTGGGTTACTGGCAGGTTGCTCTAGACCTGAGAGACAAGGAAAAGACTGCATTCTCGATAGGCCAAGGGCTTGGCACTTCACAGTTATGCCCTTTGTCCTCTGCAACGCACCAGCTACCTTCCAACACGAAGTTACTATACACACACCCGCGCGCGCACGCAATTTATATACACACACAATTTATATACAAAATAACTCTCTGTTTTGTGTTTCAAGTTGGGTGATTCACCCATATCATTAATTTTTCAATTTGTCCTCTATCAATGGCAAGGTTTGTTAAAATTTTATGGCTCATACTTGTGACTTTTGAACAGTTACTGTGATAAATTTGACTCTGTTGGCTAACCTGAGCGTTGCAAGCATCCAGAACTTGGTTTCAAATTTTTCTGTAAACTTATTTCGTGTGGTAGTATCATAATATGTGTGGCCAATATGACCTAGATCCTTTACGTGTGTTGGTGAGAATATCTTTTGTACACACACGTTGCAGTTCACATCTTATAACCATCTGTATTATTACATTAATTTTTTGGTAAGTCAACATCTGTTTCATTTTTGTGTTTAATTACATTTAGTCTTTACTTTATATTATTTATATGCGATGCTATTTCACCAATTACTTTTCCTACATTATATTCCTGACAATTCTATGATTCTTTATTTATCTTAACATATTCATCTTTATTTTGACCTACACTTTGTGCTAATACTTCTTTATCTCCCTTACATACTTTATCATTTGATTATGACTCCCTTATCATATTTTTTTTAAAATTCTCACTTTATTTCTGAGATACCCTAGCATAACAATTTCTTATACTTTGTATTCATCTGTGTTATACTAACCTCCATATCATTCACACTTTTACGGAATTTTGATTCTAAATCCTTTGCACTTCGTGCAAATTCCTGTCTTATCTCCTCTTATCTCCTATCTAAAGTTTGTGTTAATCTAGCCTCCAACTTACTCACTGTATTATTCTTATTACTCATATCTTGTTTGTTTTGTGCTAATTCTGATTTTACATCAACTATAAATTGTATCAAAGTAGCTTCCATATTATTCATATCTTGGTTGTTTTGTGCTAATTCTTATTTTACATCACCTATATCTTGTCTTAAACTATATAATAGCCTTCATTTGCGCTAATATTTGCAATATACCTTCATTATCGTTATCCTTGACTACTTCCATTCTAACATTTTTCTACT
The DNA here is from genome assembly GCA_030765055.1 of Mantis religiosa. Taxonomy (NCBI): domain Eukaryota; kingdom Metazoa; phylum Arthropoda; class Insecta; order Mantodea; family Mantidae; genus Mantis; species Mantis religiosa. The sequence continues at coordinate 156,793,391 of CM060950.1, read as the reverse complement.
TCTTCCCTCTCATTTTTACTATTATTTCATATATCTTTTCTACCCTCCATTTGGTTAAATATTTCTCAATAACATAAGCACTTTTACTTTACACTTTATAACTTTTCTTATCTATTTTGTTAGTTTGTACTCACTCATCTTCTTTCTTCACTCTTCTGTCCTCCACACTCAGTTCTCTTCTTCCAGAACGCGGTGTCTCCCTTTCGCTCCTATTCGGGCCCGGCTTTGGGCGCCATGTGGTGCGGTATTTTATTTTGCTAGACATGCGATGATTGAAGACGACGAACTAGAAGCCCTGCGTTGTGAAAATCATGTTGAAACAGAATACTTTTGTACTGGGGGGATGGTGCGGGGTTGAAGATGCTAAGATGATGCACCACGTTGTAGCGATATTTTCTTATTCTCCTACACGATTTCAAGAAGTATTTGTTGTCACTCGCTGCAATTCACGAACATCCATCTCACGCGATTTCTTCAATTTTCAGAAAATAAAGTTCCTGCTTAACTTCTATTTTGGTCCGTTCGCTTCAACAATTGCTAATGCGAAACACTTTGTTCACTTCGCGGCCACCATCCATAGACTTCGTAAATCTTTCTCCAAGATTATTGATTTCTTCTTTAGAACACTGAATATACATTATTATACAACATATTTTCTTTTGGATCACTCTCCTGCACGTCCACTCATCACTATAAAACTTTCATCTTATCCGCGTCCTTTTTCCGCAGGCAAGATTACTGCTTTTTGCTTTCCATAGCAACCGCCCATTTCTTTATACTAACGGCATTTGTACCAACCAATATACACATCTTGTTTTTTTTTTTTTTGTAAGAATTTCACTTCCACATACTTAATACAAAAATAAATAAACAAAACTCATTTTAGTGCCAAACAAAAGTAACTGTTACATCCATATATGACTCTTGAAATTGTTATGTTCACGTGTTTTGTAGTTTGTCTGAAAAAAATCTTTAAATTCAAAAAAGTTTGTTATATTTTTGGTAAATATGTTCCTTTTTCTGAGAAACTAGCTGCAGCAGAGTGCTGAACCTTTTAGTACGTATAAAGACATTCTGTATTATACCTCTGAGCTTAATAATGCTTAAGCATAATGCGATATTAGTTCACATACAAACTTATACTCTGAGGTATCGCATTTAGATTATAGAAGATAAAGAATTTTCATGTAGTGTCATGGGGCACTCAAATCATGGCGAGAGAGTGTACAGAGAAACCTTCAACTAATGGGTAGGAATATTTAGATTCCAGTACGGAGACACATTCAAGTATGAGCTAGAATATTTAGACATTAGTAGGGAGATAATTTTCTCTCATATCCCAGAACATTTATATAGTGCAGATAGCCTTGAAATCATTGGCGAGAGCATCTAAATCACCATACAGTGAGACTTTCCTTAATGGAAAGAGTCCTTGGATTGTGGTAAAGACAAACCTTCAACTATTGGCTGAGAACATTAAGATCTCTTTACAAAGAAGCTTTAAAATGATAGGTCAAAGCATTTAGAAATGTATAGAGAGGCTTTTAGCGTTTGATGAAGGTATTTAGATCGCTGTGAATAAGTATTTTAAGCCTATGGACAAGAGCATTTGGATACCAGTACATGGAAATTTCTACTCACGGACAAGAACATTAAGATGCCTATGTAGAGACTCTTCAAACGTAAGTACAAGAGCATTTAGATACCATTCATAGAGACTTTAAGCTCATGCAAAGCATTTAGATCTATGTATAGACAAAACTTCATAGGCGACAGTATTGGATCCCACTACAGAGAGACATTCAAATAAAGGGGGAGAGCATGTAGATCCCAGTACAGAGAGATATTTATTTATTTGCCGAGGACATCCAGATCAATGTATATAGAAACCTTCAACTTACGGGCGAGAACAATTAGATTTCAGTACAGGGAGGCCTTCAACTACACCAAGAGCATCCAGATTACAGTACAGAGAAACTGTCACTCATGGGCCAAAAGCACTCAGATCTCTGTTCAAATCGACTTTAATTCGACATTCAAATTTCAGTAAAGAGAGACTTTCATCTAATTTGTGAGAGCATCTGGATACCTGTGCAGATACAATTTAAACTCATGGATGAGCGCAATTAGAGCTTAGCAGAGAGTGAATTTCCATTCATAGTTGAGCGTACTTAGATCCCTGTAGGGAAATATTGTATACTTATGGACAAGATCATCTAAATCCCAGTGTACATGGAAGTGAGCATTTATTCCCAGTACACAGAGGCTTTCAAATCATGGGTAAGCGCACTTGGATCGAGGTATAGAAATCTCTTCAATTGATGGGCGAGCGCATTTAGATTTCAGTACAGAGAGCTTCTACACTAATTACTGAGGGCATGTACATTCCAATACAGAGAGACATTTAACTCGTTGTAGATAGCATTAAATTTTGGTACATAAGACAGTAAAAGCATTTGGATCCTAGTAAAGAACATTCAAATAATCGACGACAGCGTTAAATCCTAGAAAATACAGATGCTCTATACACGGGTCAGTTTCAGAGAGAGAGAGAGAGGAGAGAAGAGAGAGAGAGAGAGAGAGAGAGAGAGAGAGAGAGAGAGAGAGAGAGAGAGAGAGAGAGAGAGAGAGATGAGAGAGAGAGAGAGAGAGAGGAGAGAGAGAGAGAGAGAGAGAGAGAGAGAGAGAGAGAGAGAGAGAGAGAGAGAGAGAGACGTTCTACTCATGGCAGAAAGCATTAGATTCTAGCACGTAGTGAATTTCAAGTTTTGGACGGAATTATGTATATCTAAGTATAGAAGGACTTAAAATCATGGTCGGCAGCACTGTCATCCCAATACAGAATGACTTCCACCACTTGAGCGGAAACATTGGATCCAGATACAGTACAGACATATTTGCAGGGGTGAGGACATTTATAGACAAATACAGAAATACTTTGAATTTAAATGAGAGAGATTTACATTCAAGTACAGTAAGCGTTTCATCTGAAGGGAGAGAGATTTAGATTCCAGCCAGAAATATGTTCAGCTCATGGCGAGAGAATTCAGACCACTGGACAGAGAGAATTCCACTTCCTGGATCGTAGTATTTAGATAAGTGCAGAGATATATTCAACCCATCGGTGAGAGATTTATATCCCAATACAGAGAGACTTTCAGTTAATGGATGAGAGCATTTAGATTCTACTATGAGACATCTTGATCTCAATGAACAGAGGTATGAAGTTTAGTACAGAGAGACGTTCAGTTCATGGACGAGTGCATTTAGATCCCAATACAGAGAATGTTTCAGTTCAAGGGTGTGAGCGTTTAGATCACAGCACATAAAGACTTTGAAATCATGCGTGTGTGCTGTGACAATAGTTTTCGTCTGGGTGTGTATTTACAATTTTATAAAATTAAGATATCCTAAAAGTAAAATTTTGAAGTATAGATGTGCGTCTCTCTGCCAGTATATGTGAAGTCATTTCCCATAAGTTCACTTACATCTCATGTTACAGTAACAGATGTGCCAGTTCTTGAGAATGTATCTTCTCGTCTCACACGTGGAGACAGCTTAACTGACGTGTGCTGACAAAGGTTTCACTCAGTCTCTTTGTCAGTATTTTAATATTTAAACCACCTAAAACTGAGGTTGGGGAACACCCATACACGTTCAAAGAGGAACCTGCCTCACTCGCCCCTTTAAAGCTAACTTTTGATGATGGAGCTTGAGATGTCAGGAATCTCCTGAAACGTTGAGTCAACAGCAGTCTTTCATTGAGTAACCTTTATTCGTCTCTATGTGTTATGTAGATTAGTAATTTATTTATCTATATTACAAATTATTTATATTAGAATCACAAGTCACTAAGTAGGGTAATCCTTCAACACATTCCAAGCCACCCTTACGAAAGCATCCCCATCAGCTACCCTCTAGACTTCATATCTGTTGGAGACGCTAAGTGACGTTCACATCCGAACGATAAACCTGGTGAGAGACACACCGGTGGCGTTCCGACCGAACGTTGCACTTATATCTCGAAACAGAGGTTTTCAAATCATGAGTTAGAAAATTTAGACCACAGCACAGTGAGAATTTGATATCACGGCAGAGCGTATTTTAATCTCGGTACAGAAAGACTTTCCAAAAATAGGAGAAAGCGTTAAATTCCAATATGGCCGGACGTTCATCTAATGGACTAGAGTATTTATAACCATGTAAATCTGGACTTACATCTCATGGAATGAGCACTTTGATTTTTGCACAGAGGGCTTCCCACTGTTGGGTGGGCACATTTAGGCCCTTTTCATAACTCTTGGTTGAGCGCCCTTATATCTTAGCACCGAGCGATTCCGTTCTAGTGGGCATATTAAGCTATCGTGTAAAGAGGAGCATTTAACCATAAGTTGATCTTAATATTAGTACAGAGGGACATTCAGCTCAAGGGCAAGAGCATCTGGATTTCTCTAACAAAATTGTCCAAACATGGACAGGAGTATTTAGTGATCGTGCAGAGAGAGAGAGAGAGAGAGAGAGAGAGAGAGAGAGAGAGAGAGAGAGAGAGAGAGAGAGAGAGAGGAGAGAGAGAGAGAGAGAGAGAGAGAGTGAGAGTGAGAGAGAGCGCGCTTCAATTCATAGGCGGGAGCACATTTATTGCTGTACTAGAGACGTTCAACGCATTTAGGTCCCAGTAAACCGAATTTCAATTCGTAGCTGAGAGCATAGAGGGATCATTCCACAGAGAACCTCGGGGAGAGTTTGAACTCATGGGCAAAAAATTTAGATCCCACTATAGGGACTTATAATTCACTACCGATAATATCTAGTGAAGAGCGATTTTCAAGTAATGAACGGGAGCCTTTAGATTCTGCACGGACAGACTTTCCAAACATGATCGAGGGTAGCTAGATCTCTGAACAGAAAAACTTTCAACTCATGGTTGGAGGGAGTTAGATATCTCTGCAGAGAGACCTAACTCATGAGCGAGTGCTTGTAGGTCCTAGTAAAGTAAAGCTTCCCGCTTATGGACGAGAGCCTGTAAGGTTCCTGTGTTTCATCTCATGTTTGAGAGCAGTTAGAAGTGCTTTCAAATCATGGGTCTGAGCATCTAGATCCCAGAACAAACACAACTGTAACTCATTCGCAACAAGATCTAGGTAATCGTATAAAGAGACTTTTAAGACACGGGCAATTAAGGCAGCAATTAAAGCTTATATCCAAGTACATTCAAAAGTTCAAATAATGAACGACAGCATTCAGGTCCCTGTGGACAGGATTTCTAGCCTTGACGAGAGAGAACTAACCCGTATGTTTACAGTCGCTCACATCATGGGAGAGAGCATTTAGATTACTGTACCGCGAGACGTTCAGCTCATGGGTTATATCACTTATAACCCAGTACACAAAATTTCAACTCATGGGCGAGCTCTCTTTACTTCATTCAAGCAAAGCGTGACGTAGACCTTGTGGCCGGCCGAGAGTATTTAAATCGCAATAAGAGGATATTTCAAATTATAGTCGAAAACATTTACAACGCTGTACAGAGAGATATCTTCAACTCATGCACGGGACCATTTAGATCCTTGTACAGAGAATATTGAAATTATATTCCTAGGCATTTAAGTTGCTGTACAGCAAGACTTTCGCCTTACGGGCGATTCCATTATTGAGAGAATTTCTACTTATAAATGAGAAAATTCAGATCCCAGTACAGACTCTCAGCTCATTGGCGAATACATTTATATCCCAGAAGAGAGAGATTATGCGATAAAAGGAGAAGAGAGAAGTAGCAGCGCATTTAAGATAATAAAGGAATAGTTCTTAGGAAATAGCGTAAAAATTAATATAATGAATAATATTGCCAACCGCACATGAAAAATAAATCAAGGAGCCAAACAATGGTGTCTACTGTCACCAATTTTATTTGTTATTTATACAGATGATGCCATTAGTAAATGGCAGAATAGTTTTAGTAAGCACTTTAGTATTAATAGAAAAACAATGAAAATTATTTTTAACGCTGGCGACCAGGTACTTGTTGCAGAATCAGAGAATTCTTTACAGACGGGAGTATACACATTAAATAAGATATTCCTATTTTAAAATCTAAAAATATCTGTAAATAAAAGCACTTTTGGCACATAAAGGAAAGGTAACTTAACATTAATATTTTAGTAAATGAGAAAAGTGTACAACCGTTGTCAGCATTTAACTACCTGGGATCAGAAATAACCGCTATATTAGAAAAGAAAGATGTTGACAAGAAACTAAATAAATTTAGGCTTATATGTGGCACAATAGAGCCCTTAAAAGAAAAACTTATAGAGAAACGCAAGTAAAATTTTATAAGACAGTGGCAGTCTCTGCATTACCAGATTCAAGCAAAACATGGACATTAAACAGAAAATATAAAAAAAAAATTGAGTCAGCGAAAATGAGACCTTTAAGACAGTGGCTGGTTACTCTCTATTAGATCATAGAAAATGAAGAAATAGGTGAGGATTGAACATATTTACCTTAAAAGAAAGGATTAAACAGAATAAAGAAAACTGGATATGACATGTAAATAGGATGAACAAGGACATATTATCTAGAATAGTGACCGACTACGTTTCAACCGGTAAAGGAAGCATAGGAAGACCGAGGAAGGGATGCAGAAATATTGATTGACGGGGACCAAACGGATACTAACCTCCAAATCTTGAATGATGATGATGATGATGATGATGATGATGAAAGGCGAGATTATATACATTTGGACGGCAACATTTTCATCCTTTTACAGATGGACATTAATTATGGTTTAGCTGATTTAGATCTGAGTAGCGAGAGGCTAACATCATTGAAGGGAACACTTGGAATCCAGTAAACAGAGACTATCAGCTCTTGGGCGAAAATACTTGCATATCAATACAAGTAGGCTTTAAATTCATGAGCGAGGGCATTTAGACCTCAGTATTAAGAGACTTACAACACATGGACGAGAGCATTCACATACCTGTACTCAGAACAACCTACAGCTCGTTGAAGAGGACATATACATGGTGTCTTTTAAACTCATCAGTGAGAGCATTTAGATATAGGTACAGACCCACTTTCTAATTGTGGAGGAAAACTTTTATAAATTTGTGCAGAGAGATTTTCTAGTCTTGTGCTTATGTACACTTCAGTATAGAGAGACCTTCAACTCGTGTGTGAAATCATTTAGATCCTAGTACAGAGCGATTTTCTAGTCATAGATGAGAGCATTTGTATTCCAGTATGGAGGAAACATTCAGCAAACTGACGCGTGCATTTGGAATTTTAGATGGGCGGGAGGATTTAGATTCCTCTAAAACGATACTTTCAACTAATGGGTGAGTGCACTTCTGTCGCCGTATAAAGAAACTTGGACGAAAGTATTTGGATATCGTACCGAGAATATTTCAAGTAATGGAAAAAAAAAGTTTTGGATCTATGTACAGAGAATGATTTTCCTGTCATGGGTGTACACATTTAAATACCAGTTCAGATGGACTTTGAACTTCTGGACGAAAGCATTTAGATCTCTATGTAAAGAGATTTTCAGCTCATATTTGATAACGCTTACATTTCAGCAAACAGAGAAACTGTGTTGCACTACTATGGTTTCAATCTACAGAGAAAGTGCG
>CM060950.1:156781098-156784757 GCA_030765055.1 Mantis religiosa | reverse complement strand
TTCTGCACGGACAGACTTTCCAACATGATCGAGGGTAGCTAGATCTCTGAACAGAAAAACTTTCAACTCATGGTTGGAGGGAGTTAGATATCTCTGCAGAGAGACCTAACTCATGAGCGAGTGCTTGTAGGTCCCAGTAAAGTAAAGCCTTCCCGCTTATGGACGAGAGCCTGTAAGGTATGGACGAGAGCCTGTAAGGTTCCTGAGTTTCATCTCATGTTTGAGAGCAGTTAGAAGTGCATCTAGATCCCAGAACAAACACAACTGTAACTCATTCGCAACAAGATCTAGGTAATCGTATAAAGAGACTTTTAAGACACGGGCAATTAAGGCAGCAATTAAAGCTTATATCCAAGTACATTCAAAAGTTCAAATAATGAACGACAGCATTCAGGTCCCTGTGGACAGGATTTCTAGCCTTGACGAGAGAGAACTAAACCCGTATGTTTACAGTCGCTCACATCATGGGAGAGAGCATTTAGATTACTGTACCGCGAGACGTTCAGCTCATGGGTTATATCACTTATAACCCAGTACACAAAATTTCAACTCATGGGCGAGCTCTCTTTACTTCATTCAAGCAAAGCGTGACTTAGACCTTGTGGCCGGCCGAGAGTATTTAAATCGCAATAAGAGGATATTTCAAATTATAGTCGAAAACATTTACAACGCTGTACAGAGAGATATCTTCAACTCATGCACGGGACCATTTAGATCCTTGTACAGAGAATATTGAAAATTATATGCCTAGGCATTTAAGTTGCTGTACAGCAAGACTTTCGCCTTACGGGCGATTCCATTATTGAGAGAATTTCTACTTATAAATGAGAAAATTCAGATCCCAGTACAGACTCTCAGCTCATTGGCGAATACATTTATATCCCAGAAGAGAGAGATTATGCGATAAAAGGAGAAGAGAGAAGTAGCAGCGCATTTAAGACCATAAAGGAATAGTTCTTAGGAAATAGCATAAAAATTAATATAATGAATAATATTGCCAACCGCACATGAAAAATAAATCAAGGAGCCAAACAATGGTGTCTACTGTCACCAATTTTATTTGTTATTTATACAGATGATGCCATTAGTAAATGGCAGAATAGTTTTAGTAAGCACTTTAGTATTAATAGAAAAACAATGGAAATTATTTTTTAACGCTGGCGACCAGGTACTTGTTGCAGAATCAGAGAATTCTTTACAGACGGGAGTATACACATTAAATAAGATATTCCTATTTTAAAATCTAAAAATATCTGTAAATAAAAGCGCTTTTGGCACATAAAGGAAAGGTAACTTAACATTAAGATTGTAGTAAATGAGAAAAGTGTACAACAGTTGTCAGCATTTAACTACCTGGGATCAGAAATAACCGCTATATTAGAAAAGAAAGATGTTGACAAGAAACTAAATAAATTTAGGCTTATATGTGGCACAATAAAGAGAGCCCTTAAAAGAAAAACTTATAGAGAAACGCAAGTAAAATTTTATAAGACAGTGGCAGTCTCTGCATTACCAGATTCAAGCAAAACATGGACATTAAACAGAAAATAGAAAATAAAAATTGAGTCAGCGAAAATGAGACCTTTAAGACAGTGGCTGGTTACTCTCTATTAGATCATAGAAAATGAAGAAATAGGTGAGGAATTGAACATATTTACCTTAAAAGAAAGGATTAAACAGAATAAAGAAAACTGGATATGACATGTAAATAGGATGAACAAGGACATGTTATCTAGAATAGTGACCGACTACGTTTCAACCGGTAAAAGAAGCATAGGAAGACCGAGGAAGAGATGCAGAAATATTGATTGACGGGGACCAAACGGATACTAACCTCCAAATCTTGAATGATGATGATGATGATGATGATGATGATGATGATGATGATGATGATGATGATGATGATGATGATGATGATGATGATGATGATGATGATGATGATGATGATGATGATGATGATGAAAGGCAATATTATATACATTTGGACGGCAACATTTTCATCGTTTTACAGATGGACATTAATTATGGTTTAGCTGATTTAGATCTGAGTAGCGAGAGGCTAACATCATTGAAGGGAACACTTGGAATCCAATAAACAGAGACTATCAGCTCTTGGGCGAAAATACTTGCATATCAATACAAGTAGGCTTTAAATTCATGAGCGAGGGCATTTAGACCTCAGTATTAAGAGACTTACAACACATGGACGAGAGCATTCACATACCTGTACTCAGAACAACCTTCAGCTCGTTGAAGAGGACATATACATGGTGTCTTTTAACTCATCAGTGAGAGCATTTAGATATAGGTACAGACCCACTTTCTAATTGTGGAGGAAAACTTTTATAAATTTGTGCAGAGAGATTTTCTAGTCTTGTGCTTATGTACACTTCAGTATAGAGAGACCTTCAACTCGTGTGTGAAATCATTTAGATCCTAGTACAGAGCGATTTTCTAGTCATAGATGAGAGCATTTGTATTCCAGTATGGAGGAAACATTCAGCAAACTGACGCGTGCATTTGGAATTTTAGATGGACCTTGCACTCATGGGCGGGAGGATTTAGATTCCTCTAAAACGATACTTTCAACTAATGGGTGAGTGCACTTCTGTCGCCGTATAAAGAAACTTGGACGAAAGTATTTGGATATCGTACCGAGAATATTTCAAGTAATGGAAAAAAAAGTTTTGGATCTATGTACAGAGAATGATTTTCCTGTCATGGGTGTACACATTTAAATACCAGTTCAGATGGACTTTGAACTTCTGGACGAAAGCATTTAGATCTCTGTGTAAAGAGATTTTCAGCTCATATTTGATAACGCTTACATTTCAGCAAACAGAGAAACTGTGTTGCACTACTATGGTTTCAATCTACAGAGAAAGTGCGCGCTAATATTGAGAGTGGTTAAATCAAGGTGTAGCTAGAGCATTTGTCATCCTAGGTTGGAATTTCCCAGTTCACAGACCTAAATATGACTGAGACCAGAAGTAAGCCAATCAGTTGCACACTGTAGGTGCAACTTACATGAAATATAACTAAAATGACTCACAAAAGGTTGTTTTATGTTCTCTTGGCCAATGCTTAATTGGTCTAATTGAACAGTGAGGATAGAGCTCCAGAAACCGAAACTAATAGAAGTAAAAGTTTTAGAAATTCAATAATGAGTACAAGAATAGCCAAATGCATCAATAAGCATATCACTAGTTCTGAGTATCTATACTCTCAGTTTTATTTACAACGAAAATAAATTATCTGTATGTCCAACCAGTACATTCGTTCACCAAGTATTGGCAGAGTACCTGTCACAATTTCTGTTTTACAATGTGTTTGTTCCAACTTTAACAATAACTTTAAACCGAATACCCATACACAATCAAATATTTTAGTACGGTACTCTCAACTACTAGAAGAAGTATAAATTGATTGTCTCTTTGGTCTACTGGTTGGCATGCTAACTTCTGAATCCAGAGTACCACCCTGGTTCGTTTCTATGCCGAAAACGACAAATCTTTACTACTTAGGACTTTTCCTCATAACCCCAAGGGTCCGGAACTATGAGTAACACCCATTACTTCACATATACGCAAAATAAGACGAAAACGAATTTAAATTTACAGAATAACAAACCTGAAAACATCATTTCATTTGAGCAATTT
>CM060950.1:156758598-156778598 GCA_030765055.1 Mantis religiosa | reverse complement strand
TAATAATAATAATAATAATAATAATAATAATAATAATTAATAATAATAATTAATAATAATAATAATAATAATAATAATAATAATAATTAATAATAATAATAATAATAATAATTAATAATAATAATAATAATAATAATAATAATAATAATAATAATAATAATAATAATAATAATAATAATAATAATAATAATAATAATAATAATAATAATAATAATAATAATAATAATAATAATAATAATAATAATAATAATAATAATAATAATAATAATAATAATAATAATAATAATAATAATAATAATAATAATAATAATAATAATAATAATAATAATAATAATAATAATAATAATAATAATAATAATAATAATAATAATAATAATAATAATAATAATAATAATAATAATAATAATAATAATAATAATAATAATAATAATAATAATAATAATAATAATAATAATAATAATAATAATAATAATAATAATAATAATAATAATAATAATAATAATAATAATAATAATAATAATAATAATAATAATAATAATAATAATAATAATAATAATAATAATAATAATAATAATAATAATAATAATAATAATAATAATAATAATAATAATAATAATAATAATAATAATAATAATAATAATAATAATAATAATAATAATAATAATAATAATAATAATAATAATAATAATAATAATAATAATAATAATAATAATAATAATAATAATAATAATAATAATAATAATAATAATAATAATAATAATAATAATAATAATAATAATAATAATAATAATAATAATAATAATAATAATAATAATAATAATAATAATAATAATAATAATAATAATAATAATAATAATAATAATAATAATAATAATAATAATAATAATAATAATAATAATAATAACAACAATAACAACAACAATAACAACAACAATAACAACAACAAGAGCTATTTTAAAGACAGAGTGGCCTTCATCAATTCTAACAACATCCAAGTTGAAACAACAGTCAACAAAGGTTGCCCTCAAGGGTCCTGCAGTGGACCGGGGTACTGGAATATACAGTACAACAGTTTACTAAACCTGGAGTATGAAAAGAATACAAAAGTTATAGCATTTGCAGACGACCTATTAATTGCAGTCAGAGCAGAAACAGAAGCAGAAGTAGAGAACTTCATGAACATTAATATTAGAAAAGTCACACAGTGGTCGATTGAAAACAAAACTCACTTCAATGAAAACAAATCAAAAGTAATATTAATATCAAGAAGACGGAAAAAGAGAAAGACAATAGATATCTACATGAATGGGAAACAACTGGAGCAAGTAGAAAAGATGGATTACTTAGGCATAACCATAGACAGCCGATTCACTTTCAACGACCACATAAACAAAGTGAGTGAAAAATGCATCAAATTAATCAATGCACTTTCTAAATCGGCAAGGATAGTTTGGGGCTTAAAACATCAGGCTCTAGAAATAATATATAAAGGAGCAATACTGCCAATTCTACTATACGCTGCACCAGTCTGGATGGAATCATTAGAAAAGAAACACAACCAAATGAAATATGTTAGAGTTCAAAGATTAATGCTCACAAGGATGGCAAAGGCATATAGGACAATTTCCCATGAAGCACTCTGCATAATCACGGGAACAATACCCATAGACTTAAAGGCAAGAGAGGTGGCTGAACTATATAACGTAAAAACAGGAAAAACCAACACTGAATACCAAATAGACCGCCCGGAAAACCCCAAGAATTGGCTCCACCCAGCTGACTTTCAAGGCACAAAAGAACCAAAAATAGGAAACAATGAAAATACAGTGTGGCAAATATATACAGATGGAAGCAAAAGTGACGTAGGAGTGGGAGCAGGAGTAGCCATATACAGACAAAACCAACTGATAAACAAAAAAAAAATACAAACTCAATGAAAGATGCTCAAATAATCAGGCAGAGCAACTGGCAATTGCAAAAGCGCTGGAATTATTAGAAACGACGGACACTGAAGACACAGATAACAAAACAGTAACCATACACACAGACAGCAGAATAACAATTGACTCCATAGACGATTACAATAATCACAATAACCTAACAGAGAAAATACGAAGAACTACAGCAATACTAAGAGCAAAAGATTGGAAAATACAATTCAAATGGGTAAAGGCTCATATTGGAATAGAGGGTGATGAAGTGGCTGACAGACTGGCAAAGAATGCAGCAAAAACTAAGGAAATATACTACAACAAATTACCGATCACCGCAATAAAACAAATTCTTCGGAAATCAACAAAAAACAAATGGCAGCAGAAATGGGAACAGAGCACAAAAGGCACAACCACAAAGGAATTCTTCCCAACAGTGGAAAGCAGACTCACAAACAGGTTCTACCTAACACCAAACATGACAACAATACTTACAGGACACGGAAATATCAACACTTATCTCAACAGACTCAAGATCGTTAGCAGCCCTGAGTGTTCATGCAGGAGAGGAGCCCAAACGGTGGATCACATAATATTCGAGTGCAGTGTGGTGAATAGTGCAAGAGAAACTCTAAAACATAGTGTTCTAAGAACTGATAACTGGCCGACACACAAGTCAATACTAATTAAAAGACATTTAAAATCATTTACAAAATTTGTAAACTCTATAGACTTTCAAGTACTAAAAGGCATTAATGTGTAATACAAGCAAAAAAAAAAAAAAAAAAAAAAAAAAACTAAATGGTTCACATCAAAACTGGAAAAATGTATACAAAAATCACAAAAAGAGTGAAAAGCATGTAGTACTACTTATGTAGTGGAGCATGTAGAGATCAGAAATAAATAAAAAAAAAAAAAACAACAACAATAACAACAACAATAACAGTAACAATAACAATAACAGTAACAATAACAATAACAATAACAGTAACAATAACAATAACAATAACAATAACAATAACAGTAACAATAACAATAACAATAACAATAACAGTAACAATAACAATAACAATAACAATAACAATAACAGTAACAATAACAATAACAATAACAGTAACAATAACAATAACAATAACAATAACAATAACAATAACAATAACAATAACAATAACAATAACAATAACAATAACAATAACAGTAACAGTAACAATAATAATAACAATAATAACAATAATAATAACAATAATAACAATAATAATAACAATAATAACAATAATAACAATAATAACAATAATAACAATAATAACAATAATAACAATAATAACAATAATAACAACAATAACAATAATAACAACAATAACAATAATAATAATAACAATAATAATAATAATAATAACAATAATAATAACAACAACAACAACAACAACAACAACAACAACAACAACAACAACAACAACAACAACAACAACAACAACAATAACAACAATAACAACAATAACAACAATAATAATAACAATAATAACAATAACAATAACAATAACAATAACAATAACAATAACAATAACAATAACAATAACAATAACAATAACAATAACAATAACAATAACAATAACAATAACAATAACAATAACAATAACAATAACAATAACAATAACAATAACAATAATAATAATAATAATAACAATAACAATAACAATAACAATAACAATAACAATAATAATAATAATAATAATAATAATAATAATAATAATAATAATAATAATAATAATAATAATAATAATAATAATAATAATAATAATAATAATAATAATAATAATAATAATAATAATAATAATAATAATAATAATAATAATAATAATAATAATAATAATAATAATAATAATAATAATAATAATAATAATAATAATAATAATAATAATAATAATAATAATAATAATAATAATAATAATAATAATAATAATAATAATAATAATAATAATAATAATAATAATAATAATAATAATAATAATAATAATAATAATAATAATAATAATAATAATAATAATAATAATAATAATAATAATAATAATAATAATAATAATAATAATAATAATAATAATAATAATAATAATAATAATAATAATAATAATAATAATAATAATAATAATAATAATAATAATAATAATAATAATAATAATAATAATAATAATAATAATAATAATAATAATAATAATAATAATAATAATAATAATAATAATAATAATAATAATAATAATAATAATAATAATAATAATAATAATAATAATAATAATAATAATAATAATAATAATAATAATAATAATAATAATAATAATAATAATAATAATAATAATGTCTTTCTAAATAGTAAACTAAATTTCAAGATAAATGCGATGCGTAACATATCACTCGCGCAGTAAATGCATTTGTTTGAAGGTTAACCTATAAACTTTCCTATCAATGCGACATTTCAAATACACTCGATTATTAAATGAGGAACGAAGGATTGTAAATTATATTAATATTAATCCTCTGAGTAAAGTTGTAAAATAGAAATGTCTGCGCCTATATCAAATAATCTTAGAAGACTATTCAATATTTCTTATAAAGTAGTCGCGTGTTCGCAAATAAATTATATGGGAACATTCAGTACTATGTTAGAGAGGTAACAACGATCTCCAACTTTTGTAGTCCACGCGCTACTGCTGTGCCAGCTTCATAAGCCGTGAGCGAACAACGGGTTTCCCTCGCTTCATTCACAAATCTCGAGGAAATGTCAGAGCGATCTCTGTTTTCTAGCGACCTGCAATGCTGGAACTATTTATAATTTCGTGCATACAGTGGACTACGCTTTCACATTAGCAGTTTGTGGTCTGCACAGTGTACTACTGGTCATGACAGTACGTTTTTTTTAAATAAGAAAGCCAAGCAACCTTTGAACCTGCCAAATGCTTCTCTAGACTCCAAATAACATTTAAATCTAGCCAAATAGTGCTAGACATCAATTTATGGTTTAACCTGAATCACAAGTTCCGGTTCGGCAGCACTTTCATCTATCAGAGGTAATATTCTAACCAAGCCTATCATCCATCTTTCGAGCTAATTCTCCTTGCAACACAAACCAGGAGAGCGTGACAAACCAAACAGGAAATTGCTGGCGAAGGTCCCCACTAGGGAAACCGTGGTGGCAGTCAGGAATGTAGATATCCTTGTTTCGGTATTGATTCACATGTGAATCCCCAAAAACGGCAGCTTAGGGGAAGCGAGGCTGACGAAGAAGACGTTGCGAGAACAATCAGCTATTTTATAAACCTCCCGCAGTTTTCAATGACAATTTGATAAGCAAACCGTATTGCGAGAAACCAAATAGTTCAACATTTAATACCTTTTGTTATTGACACGTAATCCCTACCAGTGAATTACCTGGTAATAGTTACAACTTCTGTTTTTACCATTCTTATATAACATTGCCTCTTTTATAATTCCTCCAAAATTTACTTCCCCGATGACATTCTTTGGTAAATATCCAAATTCGTTTTTTTTTTTACTTGTTCCATTTATAACCCGCCTTTAACTACAATGGTCATATCGGCGGCCGTTCTCCTTTGGAACATATCGAAGCAGTTAACTTGTTTTTGTTAGGTTTTAATCATTACATCACACACACATTCGCACTCTCATTCATACTTCCAGACTCTGGGGAAGATGGGGAATTATCTTGGTCGGAGTAAAATCCCCAGCCCCAACGCCGGGGATCGAACCACGCACCCTTAGCACGGCAGGCAGGTGCTCCACCGACTGAGCTACGGGGCCAGCCCAAATTGCTTTATAACATTGCTGCTTTGCCGTAAATCTCTTTTAGACGTTTTCGATGGTGTTAGATCGCGTTTATTATTTTAACCGTGATTACAAACTTCAGTGTGATTAGATATATTAACATATCGAGTGCTCTATGTAGTTTATCATGAAATACTACTTACGATACATTATGGAATAAGCAATTCTGTTCAGTATGAATAAGCTTACTACTTTGAGACCACATGGGGGAGCTAAGTTCAATAATTAGGACTAATATTTATATACTGTATTTGTCTTGTGAACTTTGAAGTCCTAGTATACTAGATTAGTATAATCTATAAAGTAATTCAAGGAAACTAGCAGTAAAGATAGAAAACTTGGTGAAGTAAACAAATTGGATCCTAGAGCCAAATTGAAAACAGGTCAGAAGTGCATGAGCAGGAAAAGGTTATATTGTTAGTGACCAGAAACAAAGGAGCAAGTAAACTTAGAAGGATCAAATCACTATTTTGACCTGCTCTGGTTACAAGCAGATCTTGTTGAGATACTTGCGTTTAAAAATTAAATGATTTTGACCCAAAGTAATACATAGAGCTTATCTGAGAGTCAAGATTTAATCGGTCGGTTTTGGGTTGGAGTGAAGAAAGATGAGAATAGGAAAATAGGCAACATCAAAGAGAGAAATTTGCACCTCTGATGAGTAGCCCCACGCACCGAGCATGACATCGACTATTTATAGCTTCATACAAATAAACTTTTGACCATATTGTTTCGGTTTCTAAGAAATAAAAGTCCCAATAAGCTATTCCTCCAAAATGACCGGAATACTAGTTTCCAAGTAGGAAATAGGTTGCAAATTAGGATACGAAATAATGATGTCTTAAATGTCGAATTTACAATCCGCATAGTGGACCAAGTGATGATGTAAGACAGGAAAGTTATGACAAAATGGGATTGATAACCAGGAAGGAAAAGTAAGAAAGACGCTTTGTCCAAACAGACGAATGTGGTTAATGCAGTGATCGTCAAATGATAAGATGTTACGCTTGTTGGAAAGTATGGATTGAGAGAGAAACATCTTCGATGCACTTTTCCATTGCTGCACTCTCAATGAGAACACTCACCGCAAGCGAACTCGCTTTCCAAATAACGCTCTAGAGTTAGTACTGCCCCCTAAACACGAGTAAGACCTGGTCAGATATTTCCCAAGGCCTTCGTGCAATTTAAAATACATTTAAAAAGCCTTAGGTAAGTACAGCAGAAGCCCCAAATAACGTGGTTGTTGGAGGACATGCTTTACCCCGGTGTTATAATCTTACCGCGGTATACAGAAATGCAGCACTAGAAGGGACAAAAAAATCAGCCCCACGCAGTTGGATGAGGGAAATAAGCATGTAATAATAAATTATAGCGCAGTATTAATCTCTCATAAATAGAGAGTATATACTACAGTACTTTTTAAATTACCCACCGGTTTTGCACTGAAAGCTAATGTTTTGTCTTAAAATAATAAGTAATTTAGCTATTGTAGGAGCAGTTATTCGTTTCGGAATGCTGTGCGTTTTACCAGGAGTTCTAAAAGCTCTGATTTTCATTTTATTGGTGTTTTTAACAATTATTTGTTCTATTCTTTCTGATGCCTCCGTGTGATCTGTTATAACTTTTAACTTTTCGAATGTTCCCAAAAAAATTTGATGTAAATAGCTTTTTCTCCAACTAGATACTTTCTTCATTGAAATAATTTCTGGACTTTGATATTGTAATGTTTTGGATCCTAATTTTCAAAGTGCACTGATGGCATAGTTACATACAATGATCGATGTCAAACAAATTCGCTATGTTTACTCCTTTTCGCAAAGCCTTAATTGTATCCCCAATAGCATGCTGCACAAAATAGGAATAGTGAATTAGGAAAGACTGATGATCGGATGCAGGCGACTTCACTACTTTCTCCCTGTCCTCCCCACCTGCAACGTGTGATTTCATTCAGCAGAATTATATGACCTGATGAAGGAGACAACGGCCAAGAACGGTGGTATCGTTACTTTCCTGGAGTGCAACGGCCAGTGTTAACGAACAGGACAAGCGGTGAAAACTATACCGCAGAACCTCTGTTTGTCGGAATATTTATACCTCAACTTTCCAAATAGGGGAAAAGGCAAATACAATTAAGTACAATATTTTTAATGGGGACAATGCCCACGTTAAATCCGCGGTATTTCCGACAGGACTATTTCAGGCTTCTATTGTCTTACGTGATCTCCAAACCCCCAGGCAGTATCAGATTCATGATGAACCACGCGCTAATATCCTTGGTGAATTAGTTGAAGATATAAACATGAAATTATGACAAAACTTATGCACGCACATAATGGACTAAAACAGGAAAGTGGTTTTCTATACTCCCAACACAAAAAAAAAAAAAAAAAACGAATCTGTTAATTCCAAACATGATCCTCAAAATCTAGCTGTCACAAAATCGGTATTGGGAAAGCATATATTTTTAAAGTAAAAAATAAGCATTACGTACAAGTAAAAAAAGTAGTGCATCAGTCCGACTGGTGTAAATGTAGAACGAACCATCAGGTCTGTGTTAAAATGAAAGAGACATTCTCACAAAACAAAGCAAAAAACAGTAACACAGAATTGTTTTTGTGTCGGGTAGTTGGTATTCCTGTGTGGATTTATAAAATGTCAATTATATCATATTCAAAACTAAGATGGAATGTAAATGTTACCTGTAAAACTTCGTTGCAGTAATAACCACACAGCGAACATTTGGAGATAATAATTAAGTAATGCGGACCATCTCTTGTCGACTAGGCGTACATATTAGCTGTGTTCGCTGGGATGAACAGGAGTATTTAAGGTGAGATACAAGGAAAGCAGCTTTTAAGGTCAACATTTTTGCCATAAAAGCTTTCATATTTTTCTTAATGGTTTGGTATTTTTAAGATTGGCCGTAAGTGAACTATTTAAACATTTGTTTTTAATTTCGAGTTGCTATTAAAATGATTTTGCCATACTACGTTATTTCCGTTTTCAAAACGGACATTTATATCTCTGGTACAACTAGCTCTGGTTTGGTGCTGGTGTGCCTTTATGTTTCTCTAAACAGTAATATTGTACGCTTCTTGCGTTATGAGGGCGAAAACTGTTGCCCCCCTCATTTTGTGCTTCTGGTTCCCTTTGCGTTAATAAAAGGGACGAAACCCAAAACTGCCTGCAACAACCGGTGTTTAGAGCTAACAGGTATACCACAGAAAATCGGTTGTGTATATCGAATTGAATTTTAATGCAAAATCTTTATTGATCATCAAAAATATTACAAAAGCATAACTGTTTTTTTTTTTTCTAGTTTCTTATTTTATTTGTTATACTTTGAAACGTAATACCTAAACATAAAAATTGCTCATGTAAGCAACCCATTATTTCAGGAACCATTAAAGCTAAAACTAGGAAATATAGAAATATTATTGAGCATTGTGCAGTGCTTCTCCAGTAAAAGAATTATTGAATTATTGCAATTCCTGTTGCTTTTAAGCTTAATCAGAACAAACTTTTTAAAATAAGTTCGAAGACTTGTGAAAAGTGAAGTAATACGTCCTAAAGAATATTTTATTGTATTTCTATTATAATAGTTTCAGGAAACTAAGGTCATTAAGCAAAGAAACAATAAAAATTACCGTAATAATGTTTTGAGACAATGGATTTCTATTAATCTTAATTTTGCCGTGGTAAACAGGGTTATCTGTCACCTTAAAAGATAATGCGATATGCACAATAAAACTACTTAACTACTAATTTTAGTTTTTTTGAGGTTATTTCACTACAAACTGAATGCATTTTCCGCCGCCTGTAATACACAAGCCAATAGTTAAATACAGGTCTTGTTGAATAATGTGATGGGACACCAAATGCTAACTTGAATGTTTCCCCAATGCATCCGCTTTCTAAATTTCATAAAGTGTGTTTTATCCCAATGTTAATTACTTACGTTGAATTTGGAAATAGCAATTGCTTCTGAATAACCACGCATATGTCTTAACGTATATTTCCCCCTAGGATGATAGAATCAACTGAAGAGAGGCCACAAAGATGTGCGGAAGACCCGATGAACGGTGCTCTAGTGTTAAGGAAAATGCGCATCCACTTCCCCTGTTCGAAACCCTCACAACATACCTGATCGTACTTGTTGATCATACTAGGCGAGCAACAGGGATCCAACGCAGGACCTCCCGAATGCAAGCTCATGGACGCCGACATGCATCGTTATTACCAATATTGTACGTCCATTTTCTTATATTTTACTGAAAGTTTAAATGGAGGTACTTTAGATTAATTCATGGTCTACGTTGTGAAATATCTGGAAGCAGATGATGTATATTTGTTTTAATGCCTATAAATTATGAATAATTAACCAGAACACTTTCGTTTCATTTGTTTACATATGTATGCGACATAAATTTTTCGTTAAATTACGAGTAAACATTTCATTTTATATTTTTATATAAAGTTGAGCAAATGTGTTTCTTTGTTACATTTTACACTAAGAATTTCGCCAAAAATGCAGAACCATATATTCAGGGAATTAGACGACATTTAAGCCGCGCCGTGGCTCGGTGGTTAGACCGCTTGACTCTCACCTAGGTGGCCCGGGTTCGATCCCAAGCGACCGCAAAGTGAGATTTGTGGTGGAAAACACAGCGATGGGGTGGGTTTTCTCCGGGACCTCCGGTTTCCCCCGCCATCTCATTCCACCGGTGCTCCATCTTCATCTCATGTATCACTAGTGTCACCACCTGCGGTGCCGTATGTAGTAAAAGTGGGCGTTAAACACTACATATTTCATTTAGACGACATTTAATAAGGCAATAAATAACCAATTGGCAGCGCCATTCAAGACAATCCCCACGGTCCACCCTGATTTGACTTCACCGTTGAGTGCAATTTTTCCTCCCAATGCTGAATTTCAAAACATGCAGTCATCTAGCAAATAGAGATACCGTAAAGCAAGACTTGCTTTTATTTGCAGCTTATACATTTTATAAAATTTGTTAGGTAAGATACGAAATATATCAAGCACGTTCAAGGAATTAATTGCCAAAGTATTAAAGACCAATTCTACCTTAATGTTACAATACTAATTTTCTTGAGTAATGTCTAGGTAATTCTGTAGTCCATGACGTTAAATGTTTTAGTTTTCTTCTGCTGAAAGAAATAATGCATCAGATATCCACCAGCATCATACACGAAACTCGCATTCATTTCATCGACAATAGCAAATAGCATGTGTTATGCAGCAAAAGATGAAAAATAATTTTATTACAGGAAATGTCAGCAATTATTAATTATAACCCCAATTTTATATTATAGACACCTGTTCGAAAATGTTGTACAATGTACCTGTTTCCAGATATCCAAACTTAATTTATCCACATTGTACTACGAGGAAAACTCGATAGTTTCCATAGAAAAGAAACTGTAACAAATTAAGTTTAAATGGGTAATTAAAATCATCAATAATGCAACACTGAAGTTGATGAAAATTCTGAAGTGTACTTTAAAATGAGTTAAACAGCTACGAAATAAAGCACCAGGCACAATGTAAAATAATATACATCACTATATTAAAATTATTTGTGAAACTCAACTGCTTGAACACAGTGCAAGTAAATAAATCCTACAAATTCCTGAATATCTGTTTCAGAGCTGGAAAAAAAACGTGGTGATTCCTTTCCAGATCTCAAGGTCTAATGCTTTTTCCTTTTGAAACAATCTGTGCGTGTCTAATAAGTGAATGATTTAGAAAAACTGTTTAAATCGTGTAAAATTAAAACAATTCATTAACTGACGTGCACGATTGAACTAACAAACAGAATAGACCTACAAAAGGGTTAATTAATATTTTGGTTTGAAACGGAATGCAATATCTATAGGTATGAGTATCACGCAATCAAAGCTTTGCAAATATTTAACCACTTCAAACCATTTCATGCATTGTCCTCTCCTCTAGTGTTCTTTTATTTCTTCCGATATTTTATATTCATTCGTATATTTTCCATGCAATTTCGTTCCATGCCGGGTTTTTCAATCCTATTATTTCGTAATTACTTTTACAATCAGCAGCGCTTATAAAATGAAAAAGGATCTTCCATCTGAACAGGGGCCGCGCCGTGGCTCAGTGGTTAGACCGCTTGGCTCTCACCAAGGCGGCCCGGGTTCAATCCCAGGCGACCGCAAAGTGATCTCATTCCACCAGTGCTCCATCTTCATCTCATGTATCATTAGTGTCACCGCCTGCGGTGCCATATGTAGTAAAAGCAGGTGTTAAACACTACACACATCTGAACAGGAACTATATACGTAGGTTGGCAGGATTTACGTATTAAACAAGTCATTAAGAAACTACCACCGTCTTGCAGAATGTCCCCTGCAACAAACGAAACGCAAATGTGGAACAACATGCTACGGCCTCCTCGTTCAGGAACATTTGCAGGAAGCTGTATATTCGGCAGCGGACTTCATAAGATAATAAAGGCAATGCACCTCGAGATAACGGAGCATTAGCTTTGGCTTAACTGAGGTCTATAACACAAATCCACATTATGATTAATTTTGATGAGATGTATTAGATGCAATCCTCGTTTATTACTCGGTAAAACATCAAATTATGAAGACTTACCCGACAGACAGATCCAGAACTCTGGAAAAGTAAGTGCAAGTAGCAACATTTTATAATTGTATGTAGAGCTTTTAAATTCAAGTACAATTTCTTCACGTATAATAATCACTGATAGCTCCTCAGGATAGCAATCTGCAGATAACGATCGAGATCTGTGATGAGAAAAGGAAAGATATTATTGGGAGTCGTAAATCCTATATGATCCCTATAAATCCGTCGCTTATTAGTGGTCAAACAAAAGTTCTAAAGAAACCTTCCTTTCTTAAATCTACTTCTCCCAATCGAGTACAACATTTTCACCTGTAGCTACACGAGACATTTAATTATAGATATAAAGTAAATAGCGATAGTAAAATATGCTACATGCTGGCCTAAAAATTGCATACACTAACCAAGAAATAACTTGATGGAAAAACAATTTAAATGAATGACATTTTCAATAATTTGAACCATTAATAATGAGTTTCTCATAAATGGCTGATATCACTACAAAATATATATCTAATAAATTGTGCGTTAAGTTTTCCATACGATAATTTCGTCTATCGCTCAGTATGTACTAGATATTCAATATTATAAGATTTCAACGAATGAACGTTATTCTCAGAAAACTCAAAATATAATTCCTACTGTACTACCACTACCACTATCATCATTATCATCATCATTGTTATTATTAATGTTTAAATATCCTTAAAATCTGTATTTCAATCAAAAGAGTTAAGCTATTTTTCAGAAAATAAAAAGCTTCGATACCTACTTCACGTGAAGCTTGCGTAAAGAAAGCCGATATGTTCTGAAAACGTGATGTCTCATCTTTGGAGCTAAGTGGATTTAAAAACGATATTTATCTGACTTATACTTTTAGAGCTGTGCTCCAAGCTATGCGCGCGCGCGCGCACACACACACACACACACACACACACACACACACACACACACACACATACACATACACAGAGAGATAGGGATAGAGAGAGATAGAGACACAGAGAGAGAGAGACCATTTCACTGTCACATAATGAGTTTACCAAATATTAAATATAAATAGCCATATCTCGAATTCGTTTACGGCTGTATTTCTGTTTTATCATTAAAATAATTTCAGCACATAAAATAGGAATACATAGACGAAGTTACTTCCGGAATCTGGAGTACAACACTGCAACTAGGTCTCAGCGGCCCTTTTGCCTCTATGTTGGGAGATAGATATAACGAGGCGTATAAAAGGAACCGTATTTTTATTTTAAATGTTTAAACGAGCATGATAAACAGAATGATGAAGCCCACCTCAGTAGTGCAGATAGTAGTTTTTATGGCTGACGTTCAAGAGATCATGAGTTCAATTCTCGGTCAGGTTGGATTATCTTGATAAGGCGTTTTCCCTTATCCTGAAATATGAATGTCAGGTAATTCTAAGATCTATGGGCCCATGTGCGCATCATTTCATCAATTTTATTCATGTCCGATCGGAGAACGCTAGAAAACGTTCATTAGAAAAGCAATACTGAAATGAGCACTACGGAGTTGAATTGGGCCACATAAAATTCTGCAAGGTCTGCTATGTGTGTGCTCATTATTAAAATGGAAGCTATACCAAACTTAATAAGCAGTTGACATTTCAATATTTCTAATTAATATGCCTAGAGATGATTTGTAGTTGCACACATCAGTGGAATTTCGATATTGCAATGAGAATTGCAGCGTTTTGTTACGAAACTATTTTTTAAACGTTTGTCTTTGCCCATTTATACACACAAAAAGGTTATTTCCGGTGACGAGAGTTACGATGAAAAAGTTAAATCTCATCTTGGTAAACACTTTCAGAAATTTCTATAAAGCTGGAAGACATATCTGTTTTAGTCGCTGCTCGAATCAGCCCATCAGAATTGAGTGTAGCGGCAATAAGCCCTCCATACAGTCAGGGCTTGCCAGTGCCCATTTATCTTCTGTCACGCCATTCATAAGAGTAATACGTTCTCTTACTTTGACGAAACAAGCTAGAAAGGAGGAAATAACTATAAATGAGGAAGGGAGGAATAACTATGGCTGAAAACTAATATTAAAAAAGAGTTTATATCTAAAATTTCCGTGATATTTCCGATCACCGCCAACATTTTACTTTTACACAGAGAGGTCAATGAATACATGTTTATAAAACACGTACTATTACAATAAAAATTATGATTTAATCAACTGAAATCTAAAAAGAATAACCGTATCTTGCCTACGTATGTAGTGGTGCTTCAGAATAAAATTTCAAATTGCTTATAATAATCGAAATGGTCATTTTAGTGTTTTTCTTCACAAAAGAGGAACATTTTAGCTTTAAGTATACAGTTGTATATTGTTTAAACCACTTTAATATTCCGAAAAGGATTTGCCTTATTAAACATGGTTTAGAAACACACAGCAGGGTAAAATTGAAATCTCCGCTTTTTCAGTGCACTTAAGAGGCAATTAAAACTAAGATTGTGTTGGAATTAAGCACTTACTGCATTTAAGACTACATCATAATTTGACAGGGAGTGGCATTATTCGAGCCCAGATTCATAAGTTGTATTAGATACATTCCTTGCAATTTTCCAGGATATTCACAGGTTTGATACCAAAATTAAGGGATGAAATTAATAACGAACCGTCATGGATTTCAAAGGAATATCGTATATTTGTTAAAACCCGAGCAGGAGCAGTTTAACAAAGTGATGGGAGAAAACGGGTTCTTGGCAGACATTCTAAGTGGATAACACTTGAATCCGTTTGAAAAGGCATTGTTCGGACCCTTAATAATGGCATGGCCGAGACTAATACAATGAACAAAATAGTCACAAAAGGAATTTTGGTGTGAATAAAGTCAGGCTTCGAGGGGTGAAAGTGACACGCAGCTGCAGTGAGGAAGACACACAACTGGGCTGGCGGTCCATTAAGAAAGGCAACTGGTTCGGTCTTCGGCGAAGGCAGACGAGAACCGACGAGAAAAGGTATCTATTGGTCCTACGTAAATAACGAATTAAGTGTTATCGCGTAATATGCATTCTACATGCGATAACTCTTAACAGTGGTAACCCTTGGTCGGCAACTTTGCGATTGATGTGATGATAAAAGGGAAGCAGTCATTAAACCACTCTGAAACTTGCATTCCAGTGTCATTAGCACCATGCTTACTACCATACATATCCACGCATACCCTTTGACGCAACGATTGCTCTACCCTGAGGATAGGCCACACTTCTTCAAAATTTAAAACGTAAGAATAAGCTGCATCAAACTAGCGACCAATGCGTGGAGAAACCTTTTCCAGTGTATAAGTAATTTATATGAAATAACCCGCATCAGGTTGCACAATTCCTGGGAATAAATGTGCTAATTTCATAAAGCCTAAAGATGACATATTTCGAAAATGTCGTAAAATACTCTTTTCTTTCAAAAGTTCCATCTTATCACTCAAAAATACCTTGGATATCACTGGCAGATGGGCGTTATCCATAATAATAAGAGGTGCATGATCTTCGACGTTCTGGATAATTATTAAATGCAATCATAGATGTGAAGGTAAAGTTAATTAGTTCAGGTATGTAAAGAGAGAAAGGGAAGTTTGGGCCTGAAACTTGTAGCATTTGTGACAATTAGCTGTACTCGAATAATATTATGTACTGTGGAAACATTATTTTCCTCCACATTGCAAATGTGCTGCATAATTGCACCATGGAATAAAATTTAAGTGTATATAAAATAATAAATATATGGGAATGTCTTAATAATTTGCCAAAGTAAAAGTGAATTTACTCTAAAAAAAAAAAGACTGACATAAACGGAAAACAATCTAAGACTTTTGCGGTTGTTTACACTGTTCTTTTCTTTTATCACGAACTACGCACATTATTTCAAGCCTGGGAACTGCCTGGTGATGCTCGCTGCAGAACAAAATTTGGTCACACCACTGCCGTCCTTTTAAATGGACTTACCCCATTGCATTCTGCAACTGTTCTAGCGCACAGAGGGAATATGTGCTTACCTGAAAAACGGGGCCAGAAAAACATACATATATATATACATATATACATACACATGCATACCATATATGTATGTATATATACTGCGCCTATTTATTCCTATCTATGCAACCCGCAATTTATAGTCGAATGTGAAAACATTGAAACTTTAAGCACAAAAACCGTTAACATAAATGAATGACGGCTTTATAATAATAACCAGGTCGTAAATGAATGCTTTCCGAAAAAGTGAAATAAAATACGTGGCATCTGGTCGAGTGGGTTAGCTGCTGGAGTATATGATACAAAGGCTAGGTTTCGAAACGACATCCCATTGTTTTTTTTTTCTCCCAGACTCAATTGTCTGTATTTTAGTTATTTATTGCTGCTATTGGTTCCCTTGGAACTGAAGACACTAGAATGACAATCCGATAATTATGGTTTAATCTTACATTTGTGATCCTAAATAATATGTACCGTATTTCTCGCTGCGAACCAAGTTATATAGTTAGGTTTCATGCCGAGGACATTAAATGTAATAGTTTTTGTTTCATACTTAAACATCATGTTCCACTTCTTCGACTGACAAAGAATTTAAGAACGGGTTATATTCCCGGTTAAACAATACAATACATTATCAAAGTATGCGGATTTCATCCTCGCAGTGATTGTTCAAAATGAGAGCTCCCAACGGTATTTGAAAGGCTTCAATAATGAATACCTAGATAACGGAGCATCCATTCACGAAAACCATTGACGCAGGCGCAAATTGCTAAAGCCACTTTGCATTTGTAGAGCGTTTGAAACTTGGTTGAATGGGTCAAGTACAATAGCGACCATAATAAAATATCTACTACGAACTATAAATTTATATCTATCTACCAGTGTACAACAAGGTCATTATTCTCTTTTATAAAAACGCATAATGTTATAAAAAATATTATTTGTATTACAGTATAAAGTTATAGGTAACAAGAGGTAAATTAAAGATTCATAAAATTTATGAGCTGAACACGAGGGATTTGAACCCAACTTGGAATGGTGGAGTGGTGAAGTAACGTGTAGAATACCATGTAGCCAACCCTATTTTACGAGGAGAGGTTTCTTTACGAATAAGTAACCGCAGACCTCAGAACCCACCTTGGATCTTTACATGCATTTTACAGCTTCATACAGCATTTGAAGCTCGTTTTAGCAGTATTAAGGGAAATAAAAGAACTGCATTCGCCATTAAAATTACTGTGTGAGATGAAAACTGCCGTAATTTCTGACAGAAGCGAAAACAATCTACGTAATTGAAAGCTTCTTTTGACGCAGCTTTACAACGAAAAAAAATTGTTGGCGGAAGATTTAAAATAAATGGGTCACACTGTGTAGATCTGCCATTTTGTTTACAAAGGTTCCTGTTAACTGATGTATGATATAGGTTGTTCCTCCAGTGGCGTGTTTAAAGGTTTCTGTGAATGAACCTTAATGAATAAAAGTTTGCAAACTCGTCTAAAGTTGCTACTGCATCTCTCTGAGTCTGTGTATGATGTTTCAGTAATAGACATTCATAGCGATTGTTTTCTGTCCCATACAACACTTATGATTTTCTTAATTTACGTCCTGCAACGTTAAGTTATATCGGACGGTGAATGAATTAGGTGAAATGATGCTCAAATGAGTCCAGGTTCCACGGAGCTTATAGTTACCTGACATTCGTCTTGAAGGACAAGGGAAAACCCCAGAAAAACCTTATTCATGTAACTCACCCTGACCGAGATTCGAACTCGGGACCTCTTGAACGTGAGGCAGACATGCTACCATCTACGCTACCAAGGCGGGCGAACTCACCTGGCACACACACACACACACACACACACACACACACACACACACACGTGTATATATATATTTTAGGTACATTTTATGCTGGTTATAGATAAGTCGCAATAAGTCGCAATTTTAAGGGCTTTAAGATAAACGTTCCAAAAAAAAAGGAAACATAAACCGGAAAATTAGTATTTACTTACAACAGTAAGTTTTATTTACGTACAAGAACAAATTTCCACCATAAAGACTTAGTTGAAAATAAGAAAACAGACAGTTATTGGTGTTAGCAGTAAAGATCAACATGGAAAACCTAAAAAAAGGCGTTTTGAATTTGTTCACGAAGATTAAGGTGACCCAAAAATACGGGCAGTATTAGAAGTAGTATTTCATTCAGTATTATTTCCTAGAATGCATTAGTTTACGCACAGTTGCTATTTCTATACTTCAAGTAAGTGCAATACTTTTCTTATTTCTGGGAGAATGAGTGAGTCGTAATACGTTGTGCATGGCCTCCATTGAGCGGGTCCCTTCTACGAAGAAAAGGAAAACCTGCTTAAGCAACACATACCTACCGCACGCGATGAACGAAGATAACACAATGTGACCCAAAGTCACAAACTCTGTAGTGAAATAAAGCCAGACTAAATCATAAATACGACATTTCAAATTCACCATGACAAAAGGAGGTAGGCTGTTGCCTTTGCACCCTATAGGACAAGCCAAGGCCAAGATATGGTTAACGACCTGATTAACACTGCTTAATCACCCTGAGATAACATTGAAAACAGCTTTGTGGCACCATTGGAACTGCTTACGAACTGCTAGAACTAATTAAGTTAACTTTTGAGGAAAAGGTTCAATGTGTGCTTAAATTGCAATTGTTGCTTTGGAATCAGCCTCGCAAAGTAGATGAAAGTCAGAATCATAGTATTAATATTTATCGAGACAAGAATCAGGAAATTTTGCAGGAAACAATACTTGTTTTCACTTATCCTATGCAAGTCAGAGCAATGTGATGTTAGGCACTTTTACTGGTGAAACTTTGTCTTTCCCCAATATATGCTTCACTAAAATATAAGCTTAAATGTGTTTACGTAACTTCTGGGTTAATAATTGATCATGGTTTATATGCATCTGATTTATTTTGTTCAGCATTCATGTATTGGTTTAAGTGTTTAATACAATATTTTAAAAACGTTTTTCGGAAATGGGGCAATTGGGCCCAAATGTTCTTATTTACCAGTACTATGCATAAATGACGAGAGAATGTTAGAGGTTACGTGTATTACTATCCTATTATAATCATTTTATATGTAGTGTCTTTCCGGGTACTTAAACGAGTAAAAAACAAATTTTCACTACTGACTAAGGACTGAGGAGACATTGCCTAATCCTGTCAGTCGGATTCATGTCGAATGTTTTAAAGAGTTTATCCACGCACATATTCACATTTCCAGTTCCATGGTTGAAGAAAACGTCCCATTCCTGGCCGGGAAACACGCCCTTCCATTTCGAGGTCAACACACTGATCATCAGGCTACAGAACTGTTGTGAAATATACTTATAATATCAATATTGGAAACATACTGGAAAAATTGAGAAGGGGAACTACCCTAATCCAAAAATGAAATGTGTAGTGCTTAATGCCGTCTTTTACTACATACGGCCCCGCAGGCGGTGAAAATTATGATACATGAAATGAAGATGGAGCACCGATGAAATGGGAACTGGAGATTTCGGAGAAAACCCGCCCCAGCGCCGTATTGTCAGCTGACCGAAACG
>CM060950.1:156746098-156751098 GCA_030765055.1 Mantis religiosa | reverse complement strand
CTACATAGTGTCTTCTATGTTTATATGTGTAAATATTGCAGGACTAATTTCTTTATACGAGTCACAAGTGTTCAAGTAAAGGATTAAGCACCAGTGCACATTTATTGGGGTGCCTTATTAATATGAATATATATGGCCTTGAACGCAAAGCACAAAATTGAAGGTTAGGAAACCATGCAACGAATGTATTTAGAGTTACTATTATGTGATTCAAATGGGATGATGTTTGTCCTTGAGCGCTACTAGGTGAGCAACCAATCAGAGTAC
The DNA here is from genome assembly GCA_030765055.1 of Mantis religiosa. Classification (NCBI taxonomy): domain Eukaryota; kingdom Metazoa; phylum Arthropoda; class Insecta; order Mantodea; family Mantidae; genus Mantis; species Mantis religiosa. The sequence continues at coordinate 156,750,831 of CM060950.1, read as the reverse complement.
TGCGGTGTTGTCGTATTGCATTCCCCCTTTGTGGTGTGTGACGAGCCCAAACCAATCAAACTCAAATAAATACTATTCGCGCTAAGACAAAAATACAGATTTTGCCAAAACTGATCCATATGGAAGGAGAGAGTAATGCATTTAACATAACCGTAAAAACCCCATATTTTTAAATCAAGTAGTTTTCCTAATACAGATAAATAAAGTAGATATCATTATATTATAACAATACATTACGACGTAACTACTGTAATGAACATCATTATAGCTTGGCATGTATGGGTGAACGTATATTTGAAATTACTCAGAGCTGAAACGTAAACATTTCACATGACGTGATAAAAGAAATATGTACTTTGAATAAGCCAAGGTGTTTGTTAAATTCGATGAGAGGATACAATACATTTCCTGCTAGTCTGCCAAAACGTGTATGGTCACATTATATCTTTGTTTATGAATGCTTCGCAATATATATATATATATATATATATATATACACACTCTAGAGAGTTCAAAGCAGTACTATTCAGTTACTCTGCCATGAAAAAGTGTATCAGCTGGATCAATGAGATACATCCACCTTCCCCCTTACTATTGCCAGATCTGTCCAACTGAGTGAATGTGGGCTGAAATTATGCTGAAAATAGAAATAATATTTTTAAACTGACTGACGTTGAAAGACTTATTCACGAAGAAACTAACAAAGAACACAACAAGACTGGGAAAACTGCGTGAGACATCACATAATCTACAAGAAGACGACTTTTGGAAAGAAATAGTTCCAATGGAATTTAGGAGCCTAGCATCATAAATTTGCAGTACTCAGACGTTGAAGACAATGACAATGACGAATTATCTCTTATCGTAAGTAACATTCACACCTATACGGATGTACCGCTGATATTTTCATTGAATTAGAAAAATAAGTAATTCATAAACTATAATTAATTTTAAACTAAATATTTAAACCATTTGTGTAACATACGAATATCCTGGTTCCAATTGTGATTTCAACAAGTGCATTGTTATAAAACTTTGGAAAATTCAGTTTGCGTTAATGCCAAGAACACTCGCAAGTGTGCGAGAGAGAGAGACATATTAAAAGAGTGAGGTTAAGGAGGTGGCAACGCTTATGACTAACGCACCTGATTCGCTACAGGCGAGAACTCTTTCCATTTGAAGCACATAATAGACGTTACCACGCATATGCTTTAAATGTTTGTGACACTTAAAGAGTTTTACTACATTTAAACATGAATTTTATAAATAAATACATTAACTCAAGTAATAAAATTTGCGCATTTCCGCTAAGATATCTGAACTTCATTATCCACTTAATTATAAATAATGCAAAATTTACTTCTGTAAAGAGTCATTCTCACTTCATTATAACTGTGTATGTAGTGTATGTGTAGTGTTTAACGCCCGCTTTTACTACATGTGGCACCGCAGGTGGTGACAATGATCATACATGAAATGGAGATGGAGCACCGGTGGAAAGAGATGGCGGGGGAAACCGGAGATCCCAGAGAAAACCCGTCCCAGCTCCGTGCTGTCCACCACAAATTCACTTTCCGGTCGTCTAGGATCGAACCCGGCCCCTTGGTGAGAGTCGAGAGGTCTAACCACTCAGCCACGGTCCGGCTGTGTATGCAGTGACAGTTAATGTGAGCATCAGGCTACCAATCTAATGCGTACACAACATATTAACATAATCACGGTAATGAGTTCCGTGAACAAGATAATCGTAATTTCAGGGATGGATTAGCTTGTAGCCACCACACTGTGATTATGTGGCACTCAGGAAAAAAGAAAATAGTCACCAGATAATATAGAAAGCTTCTGGAATTTACACGACGATAGTCTAGAAATATTAAGGATTTATACATCTAGCGTTCGGCAGTGTTTTACTTCTGAACTAATATTTCACTCAAACCGCTTTTTATACATATTAAAGCAATATCTGAATTTCGTTTTGTATGACACTTTATACATCTAAATTTATCTTGGCCCCAACAAATGTTTATGTGACAGCCTTAGTGTCTCAAAGATATAAATCATATTCACTGCGCCACAATATCAGAACAGAGTAACCAAATGAAATTTTTCAAGTGAACTTTGTTTTAAGTTAATTACCTATGAGATGCCATATGCGTCAGTTAAACATAATATTTAAAGGAATTTCGTAGATTACCTCTAACAAATTCTTTTCTATTTTCAAGCTTCTGCTAAATATCTAATAAAGTTATCTTTTACTGTCCCTAGCCTTTATGAACACTGCTTTAAGAAAATTAATGAAAATTTTAGGTATATATTACCTTCATCATGAAGCTGATCTCACAAGTAACACGCGTTATATTATTAAACTGTATAGAAAAAAGGCAAACTTCACTTTTATATATGTCATAGTTTTGCAGCGCAACTTCAATTTGTTTCATTCTTATATGCTTAAAAATTAATATTTTTCCAAAGAAAAGTAGAAATAGTAGCAAATATAGTTTTAATATTTTACTAAGAAAATCTGTATGAAATAAAAAATGAATTGTGCTCCTTGTACAAATGGTGTTTATGCATAGTTGAATGTGTATTAATCGTCAACAGCATCGTCAGAATCAGCTACAACAAGGCGTACGGTCCTGCCCCCGGCTTTAGGAGAATCAATTCCTCCATCTGAGGGAGGGTTTGCTTCAATTTCGCACACCAATTGAACTATGTGAATAAATTGCATTCGGTGTAGTTGAGCACACAAAAACAAAACTTTGTGCAACGAACCTCAATGTGAGATGAAGCAAATTTTGGACCAACCTGATGCACGTTGAGTTCTGCAGAACCAATGATAGAATTTAAAGTAAGGACTTTAAATTAGTGAGAAAGAGAGATAAGCTGCGGTACGTGAATTAGAGCTTGAAAAATTACAGTATTTCGGAACGGCTGCGACAGTGGAAGAAATTAATCGAAGTTAATCAGAGATAATCGAAGTTTAAGTCGTAGTTATACACGTTCCGTAAATCTACACTAATAATTTTTTTTTTTTGTGTCCAGTTCCAGAATTAAAGATCTGTTGGTAGAGAGTGCATGGTTCAGGATGGTCCGCCATGGGAATAGAAATCACCATCTCCTTATCGAATGCGTGCCTAAGATATTACTGCCTAAGCCATCCCAGTCGGCGTGTTCATAGTGAGTCATGAATAATTATACGATGATGATAACTATACGATTACATATACGATCATGATTAATTATACTCGTACACAAGTAGGTACATAATGTATTGGCATGACCACAAACTTTGGAAACGTTAATCTACTGAATGCCAATAATGCAGTTTATAAAACATAGCTTTACTGGACTTCAAGTAAGTTAAACAAAAGTACTTCTTAAGGCATCAGATAACAGGATACAGAATAAATGCTGTGTCAGAAATTCGTGTTGTTTGAAAATGTGACTGCTCTATGAATTTCCAGCGCGGTTAACAAAATAAGGATTTAATGCATCCTTTGTACCTGTGTTTACACGTGATAAAGCAAATCATTATAAATATAAATTTAACAATTACTTTGTCAGCATCACTTACATGACGTATGCGCAGTTTACTGGCATAAGAAACATTGTAAACAAACGCTGCATTCGGAAAGCAAAATGATATATCAAAGGACGATTTTCTGAAAAGAGCATTAATGTAGACATATATCGAGCTAAAATATTATGTGTCAGATATATTATGTGTCAGATATATTATTATAGATATCCCTTTCCTTAGGGCAAGCATATTTCCCAATGTTTAAGTGTGTGCATTTTCCTGCGCCATACAATGTATGCAATTCAATATCGAAGATTTAACCCTCGGAAAGAAACATTTTAGGTAAAGGTCTCAGATCAAACAACCAGTTATACAAAACTTCGCATGATAATTTCGAAGTTTACTACAAAAAATATTTTAATCTTATCTGGTTCTCTTTTGGTGAGACCAATGCCATATTGTTGCATTAAAGGCCTAAGTTCTTGCCGGATATACCTTTCTTGTTAATGGTTACAGTCATACTTGATACTTCATAAATAAGTCATAATCTCTACTTGAGGGGCGTAATAACTTCATCAATTTAATTTCATTTAATGCAACAACACTGTGTACTTGTTATGTATACATGGCGCAGAACGCAAGTAAAATGAGACTCATCTTTATCTCTGAGAACAACGATAATAATATAATTCTCGTTAAATTATATTCGTTACATTAAGTTCTATAAAAGGTACAACCTCGGAGTTTGAATGGCTTATAGCACTGCACTTATGTGTGGCATTCGAAGTGTGGACGGTTCACAGCGCATATGAAGTCATGAGCGTGTCCATTCTCAAGAGAATTAAAAAGTAGTTTCTTACTTTCAAAGTACATGACTCCCTACTACTCAAGCACTGTGGTAGGTTAACATTACTTTAAAACATTCAGACATTTGATATTAAAAGAATGCTTTTGATTTTTTAAAGAAGCAAGATTATTTTAATTGTCAGTCACCTGCGCTATATACGTAGGAGGAAATTAGAATGGGTTAAAGTATATCTCTTTTCCGACGAATTAATTAGCATTAATGTGAGGGAAAAAATCCAATGCCATTTTACTCCATGAAATCCTTTTTGTTATAAATTAAACCGGAAGCTTTGAGAGACAAATCTCTTTATGCTACAAAAACGCGTGGACTTTTCTGTTAACATAATTACTACAAATTCCTTCTCAC
>CM060950.1:156733598-156741098 GCA_030765055.1 Mantis religiosa | reverse complement strand
AGTGTATAAAGTCTATCTATTGCAAGATGAAAGCATAAGGACACTATACGGAAGTAGGATGGTAAGAAATATTCTAGAATTGCCAACAGAGGAAGATATAACTTTGGAATGGGAAAATATATAAAAATAATTAATAAAACAGCAAGTGAAGTATTTAGGAAAAAGAGGAAATTAAGAAACAGGAGAGGTCTAAAAATTTGGAATACAGAAATTAAGAACGCAATACAAAATAAGAATAAAGCATATAGAACATATTTACAATGAAAACAAATCAATTATATGAGATATACACGGAGAAAAGAAAAGGAGCTAAAAATGAGAAGACAAGCACATGAAGAATCATGGAATAAATTTATGAGTGAGGTAGAGCATGACTTACATGGGAGACAAACAATAGGATACAAACTAATCAAGTAGTTAAATAAAAACGAAAAAGATGTAGCAAGTTTAAGTATAATATCTGAAGATAAATGGATAGAGCACTACACTAACCCGTATTTTAGTAATGCAGAAAATGATTTACAATAAAACATCTCAAAAGAAGAAGCAAAGCAACAAGAAGTAGATCCAATAACCCTTGCAGAATTAGACGATGTATTGAACACTATTAAAATTAAAAGGCACCAGGAATATATGGAATGAATGTAGAACTTATAAAATACAGTGGTATAGTGTGCCAATTAAGAATACTACATTTGATTAATAATTGTTGGCAAAAATGTAAAATACCTGAATCATGGCCAATAGCTCTAATTAAATATATATTAAATACAGGAGATCGCAAGAACTGTGGAAATTATAGAGGGATAAGTTTAATGAACACAAGTTACAAAAAATATACTAAAATAATTAATAATATACTGAAAACTATTACAGAATGCCTTATAGGAGAAGAGCAGAGTGGATTCCGCAAAGGCCAATCCTGTACAGATAATGTATTTGTCCTTAATCAAATAATTGAACAACAATGGGAAAAGAATTTGGAAACACCTATCGCATTCATTGACCTGGAAAACGCTTTTGATAGAATAAATAGATCAAAACTGTGGCAACTATTAGAAAGTAAGGGCTACCTGCCACTTATTAATGCAATAAAAGGCATATACACAAATTCAATTGATACTGGGGATAGTTTAACAGAACAAGTTTCTACCAATACTGGACTAAGACAAGGGCATAGCTTATCACCTACTCTTTTTAGTATATATACTAAAAAGAGTAGGTGATAAGAGTAGGTGATATATATGGACGGTATTCTAAATGAATGGAAGATTTAAATAGACCCAGAAATCAAAATAAAAGAAAATATTTATATTAATACCCTACTGTTTGCGGATGACTAAATATTGACTCATCGGAATGGAAATAAACTGCAAAATTCAATGTATATTCTAAATGAATTAGTACAAAAGTGTAATTTTAAAATATCAGAGGAAAAAACAAAAATTATGGCTTTTAAAGGAAATTATAATGTAAGATCAAAAATTGTTTTAGGAAATAAGATTGTAGAACAAATATCGAGTTTAAAATATATAGGATGTAGCCTAAGTTTTAGAAACAATGCTGATATAGAAGAAACAGTAAACATATTACGAGCAATATGTGGGACAATCCAAAGAACTTTTAAAAACTGAGTGAGAAAGGATACAAAAATGAAAATGTGTAAGGTAATGGCTATTCCAACTTTACTATATGGAAGCGAAACCTGGATGCCAACAAAAAAGGATTTAAATAAAATACAGACTGTAGAAATGACATTTTTAAGAAGTGTTAAAGATTGTACAGTATTCTACAAAATAAGAAATGAGGAGATTAGAAAGGAATTAGAAATCGATCCAATCCACGACAAAGTATCAGAACGAAGGTAACAATGGCATGGGCATATATTAGGAATGGAGGATGGAAGATATATAAATGCAGTATTAAACTATATTCCAAAAGGAAGAAGAGACAGAGGACGACCCAGGAAACGCTGGAGAGATATATGAAGGCGGAACGGGCGATATGCCCAAACTATGGAGTGAAGAAGAAGAGGAAGAATATATATAGTAACACTTAGAAGGTGTATTATTGGAGCAAACATACATCTTTTTAAATGAAACAATGCCTAATTAAGTCAAACGCTCAAAAGTACGTTAAATAAGAATGTACGGTATGGTTTAAGAAGGTCTTCAAAGTTCCGCCTACTGCCAAAATATACAACAAACAACTCTCCACTTCAATTCATATACATAGAGCATTGCAATACAGCTTCCAGAACACCACAGTTATCGATTGTCTTGGCAAATTAATCAGTTTACCTGAGTGTCACTTTAAACATTTTTAATGCCTATAAGAATTGTTGGCGTTTGATTTTAAAATTCATTCCAAAGTGCATGTGATAAACACTGTACTTTCCTCTCCGAATGAAAGCTTAAATCCAAAGGAATAAAATGATGTTTGAATCCAATAATAATGCCGGTATATGCTTACGTCTAACGTTTCTTGATATAATATAAAACGTCAGAACGAAACACGCTCCTCCTGTAGGTTTCTAAGAAAATGTAATGTACTTCACAAAAATGACATTTTGTTACAAATCTCAAATAGCAAACCAGGATTGCATTCCAACATTTTCTCAAAAATTATTAGCATTAATACTCTGATCTGTATGGAATGACTAATTTTTCTCCGCTAAAAGATTCTTCACAAACTTGGAAGCTGTTCAGAGAACCACTCAAATATTTGGAATTCACAAATCATACATATTACAAGTACATTCACTCACATACGTGGGAGTAAAGTTATACATATGACAAAGAAATGAAGGTGCGTTATCTTCCACATACCAGAAATGCTATTTTGGTGTTTTAATATAGATATCTATACCAGGGTAAATCCCCGAGTTTCCAACCTAACGATTCTCTAGACATGATACCTAAACATAAAAGGCACAGTACTTGCCCAGACAGTCCCAGTTTATTGCTACACATTTTTCACAGCTTTGATTTAGTATGTCAACCCCTACCACAAAATGGTCAGAAGTCTTTCTGCAAAATGTCCATAAATAGCGTGCATCAGTTCCTCGTCACGCTTTAAGTTTCCTTCCTCGAAGGTCCATCTTGAGTTTTGGGAAAAAGAAATAGTAACTGAGATCTATATTTGGGCCGTAGGGCGAATGACCGATCTCCTTGAAGTCATACTTCCTCGCAGCTTCCATTGCAATAAGAGTTGTGTGCACCTGTGCGTTGTCGTGAAGAATGGTACACTTATATTCAGCTTTGCTCGCCTTTTCTCTTTGATGGATGAATGTAGTCTTGCGGTGCTCATGTACAAGCAGCAAAGAGGTGGTGGAAATCTCCTCCTCCCAACCGCGGCGACAGAAGCTCTTATCAGTAGTTACTGAGTTCCAGCGAAAGCACTGTGATATCATTATCTACAGGAATTCCAAAACCACACATTCATATGTTACATAAGATTAACCTACAAGTTCTTTTCGAGAGGACTTCTTTGACACGATTTCCATTTTACAAGTAATTCAGAATGTTGTCCAAAAGGGAGACGCAAGGAAAAGAGATCTTAGAAATTATATACATAACTTAAATCATTCAATGAGGAATATATATATATATATATATATATATATATGCTTCTGATATTGTACAACTACTCTGCTTTTTTTTTAATTTACGTCCTCCAACGTTAAGTCATATCGGACGATGAATGGAATGGGTGAAATGATGCTCAAATGAGCCTAGGGTCCATAGGGCTTAGAGTTACCAGACATTCGTCTCTCAGGATAAGGGAAACCCCCGGAAAAACCTTATCCATGTAACTCACCCTGACCGAGATTCGAACTCGGGACCTCTTGAACGTGTAGCAGACATGCTACCACCACGCTACCGAGGCGGGCCACAACTACTCTGTGCCATCCACCTCTGGTTACTAGATATATCTCTGCGCTTCCTGTGGTGTTCCTCTCGTTGAAGTAAATGACGATTATTTCTTCAAAAATTCCAAAAGATGATGATTAAGCGAGTTTTGGGTTGACTGAGTGGCCTTGGCTTCTAGTGTTGGAGCTTCGCTAGGTTTATCGCACTCCACTGATTCTCTTTTGGGTAAGGGATCATGGTAGAGGACCACAATTTAATCTCCTGTAGCTAAAGTTTGTAGAAATGTTGCTCTCTACCACGTTAAAACTCGAAAAGTGCCTACAAATAGGAGACTCGTTACTTAAGGATATGGAAAGAAACTCTAGGCAACGTGGTCCCTATTTCTGTAAATTTAAGTCCCGGTCTTTCATAATTTCTCTTTACACTAGAGCGATCTTTTAGGAGTCAGTACCTCTAAAGGGACGACCTGCTCTGGGTCTTCAGTGTTTTCTCATCCCATTCGAACAAGTTAGGCCCATTCTTTTACGGTACAATATGAGGGAGTTCCTGTCCTATATATGAGAGTTTGTAACTAAAAATTGTGTATCACTAAGGTTGCAATAGATAACTCCCTTATTTTCTTAAGAATAGAGCGCAGGATTACATAAAACATATTGTTTAGCTTTAATACAAATTCTGTTTAATTTCTTTGGTGAGGAATTTAACTACCTCCTCATACTCTGTTTTGAACATGTTAGAAACTTCCACACACATGCTTCCTCGAGTACCTATATCTGAACAACTGAAGACAGCGAAGCGGCAGCTGCAAATGCAGCTAATTTCTTAACAGATGAGATACAACACTACAACAATACTTTATGCAGGCAATAATCCTTTTCGGCGAGGCAAGAAGCATTTGGGTGTTTGTACGGGTAAATGGAGAGATTGTATTTTCCAATATCTGTACTCAAAAATTCTTATCAAAAAATTAATACCATGTACCATAAATCCTCATTTCAACCCGCACACTCGGTTTATGATTGTAGATTTGGAAGTCATTGATGGAACGGTATGTGCCAAAATATACCGCACTCATTTTCGTGCGTGCATGCGTACGCCTGAGCGTCTGCGTGTTGTTACATCGCCATGGAAAGAACATTGTGCTCTGTGATTGAAAGTGACAATGGGTCTCGCTATGGAGGAAACGTTTTTATGGTGCAGTTTATTTTCACTCGTACGGAAACGTTTATCAAGGCAGGCGGATTTTAAAGTTAGTGGCGGAACAATATCGTGAACCAGCAATAAGCCAGCAGCTAGCAACACAGTTGTACCCTCTGTTGTTAAAAATTTCGTCTTACGGGTAGTGTATTGTACCAACGCATGGGAAGGTCTGGTACGCCAGTAACTGTGTCCATAAATGAAAACCACGGACGTGTCCTCAATCAGGTTTTGCAGTCTCCAAAGCGAAATCTTCGGCAAAAGTCCGTGAAATTAAACATCAGCAATACGCTAATTTGACGATTGTTTAAAGACATAGGTGGATTTCCGTACCGAATACAGGTTGAGCAATGACTGACGGAGCACGACAGGCATGTCAGGGTAGAATATTGTGCACAATTTTTAGCCATGGTATAGGAGGATCCAGATTTTTTTTTCAACGTGTGGTTCACCGAAGAAAGTCACGTTCAATTGGACGGTTTCTCAATCGTCAGAAACTCGCTTTCTTGGTTTCGAGACGCCAGACACTGTAGTCCAGAAACCGCTACATATTGTGAGTATGACGATTTGGTGTATAGTGTTAGGAAACGTTGTGCTGTGTCAGTATTTCATAGAGAATGATGATCGTGCACCTCTTAGTGTTAACCAGGAACCATATAGAGACATGGTGATGGAACCATTTATTCAGGATCTAAGAAGGTTTTGTCATGCTAGGAACATGCAGATGAATAGACAGTGGTTCCAGCAAGACGGGGCTACCTGCCATACCGCTCGACAGTCTATAGCTATGCTGCAAGAAAGCTTTCCAAGACGGGAAATTTCCCGCGGGGCTGAGTTTTCCTATTCATCAAATTCCCCAAATTTCACACCACCTGATGCTTTCGTGTAGGAAATGTTAAAAGAGAAAGTTTTCAATAGTCCAGATCCACCCAAAACTGTATCTGCATTACGTCAGCAGATCGTCTCGTTCTTCGGGACCCTACAGCAACCTCCGTTCCGGAATATGTTGGAAAACTGTGTGATCGTTATGAACACTGCCTACAGCGCAATGGAACACATTTTGAACATTTACACCATAATCTCAATGCGTAAGTTAATGACAATAAGGGTAACATAATTTCCATTATTGTATATTTTGGTGCATACTGTAATATGCAAGGTTTTATCAAAGACCAATGGGATTTTTTTTTAATTTCACGGTCTTTATACATCGGATTTTCAAAAATTATATTTGTTTGTTTGGTACACTGGTACCTGATATATGGTTGAATTCTCAGCTGTTTTTAATATTCGATTATTGTTGACAGTGAAAAGGTGACCTCTTTTCGATAGCTTGGCGGATATTTACCTTATTTGCAATAAATGTTGCTTATAAAATGGAATAAAATAGTACAACATTTGAAATGTTGACGTGACTTTATGAAACTACTTTGAATAAGACAGGAGTTTATGAGTGACAGAAATATTTCAGTGAGGGTCGAGAGGACTGTGATGACGACCGTTCTGGACACCCTCGCACATTAGTTGCTGACGAAAATGTGCAGGAAGTAAAGAGAGTGTTTGTGGCAAATCGCCGTATCACCGTCGGAAAGGTTTTAGTAGAACTATGGCAAAACTACTCGTCGACATTCCATCATGCTAATGCTCCTGCTCACACCTCAATTCTTATTCGTGATTTATCAATGTACAAAGCCGTTATGGTGCCTCAGCCAGGCCATTCGCCCGACTTCTTTCTATTCCCGACGCACAAAGGAACCATGAAAGGACGTTTTGTCACCATTGATGAGATAAAACAAAATTGCTGAAGGATCTGAACAAAATAACGAAAAGTCAGTTCCAGAGGTCTTCTAAGACTGGAAAAATCACTGGAAAAATTGTGTTATATCCTGGGGGTATTACTTTGAAGGAGACAAAGATGATATTGATTAACAAATACAGATTCTTTAAGAAAAAAAGAAATATCCGTTTTTTGTGCACATCTGGTATTCAAATGTTAGCTACCTTAAGGTTTCAGTGTATGGGTTTATTTTAATTTATTCTATGTAACACGGGACAATAGAACACTTAATCGATAAACCGTAAAACAGAAAAACATTAAAAATGGTTTGTTTCAAAACTAATACCGATAGTTTCTAGAAATTTGTATGTTATAACAGCTGAATTTTTCATTGCTCGGGGTTCTCTTGCTTTACATAGCCCCAGGAAAGTGAAGCAGAATTAGTTGGAAGTGGCTTTCTCTGTTTAGCATAGTAAATACATACGCAGAAACAAATTCAGTGGACCGTTTAACTTCAAAGGGAAAATAAATTAGTAATCATTAATAAACTTTTAATGACCATGACGACTCCAGAAACTAGGACTTTCTTACCTATCCAAATAATGTCTTTATTCTTTCTTGCTTCAAACAGCTAGTAGCACTAAAATACGTTTG
>CM060950.1:156706098-156728598 GCA_030765055.1 Mantis religiosa | reverse complement strand
AAAACATCGTCCACATCCATATAGCTTCGAACTCTATGAGTTTGAAAAATGTGTTGTGCGCAAAACTTTACTTGGGTATTACGAGCAGGGGGGAGATATTCCTACAGTACGTAAATTCATGAATGCTGTTAAAGAAAAGATCCCTTTTGAAGGCAGAATGACACATTTCGGAGAATACTTAAAGGCATGGGATATCGATTTCGTAAATGCAAAGGCATGCGTCGTGATACGTACGTTGCACTGATGTTTTGATGGTCAGACCGTACTGGACTATATTCCCGTCTTCTCTGCACTCTCTAAACCTGGCCATGTTACACCAGCGACCTCTCGTAACAACTGAACTTATTCGTCAGACAGGTAATACAGTAATCACACACCTTATTCATAGACCTTAAAAAACACCTTTCCTGTGCCGCCAAGTAACTTTCAAACCTTTTAAGTAAGTTTGGATCGACACACAGGTTTTTAATATTCACGTAAAACCACTTTACGTTCGTAAAATGATTAAATGCAGGCTAACAGAGAAGTCATTAACACTATGTACCACTCAAATGCAGAAATCAACTCTACACACATTATCAGGTGGTTTTAATTCCTGAAGTGCAGGAATAGGGATAGCGTAATAAGGATCTAATTTTAACGTCTAGTGGCTTTTAGGGGAAGCTCCATTTGGGCAAATGTAAGAGAATAGTGATCTAAAACCTTGCAGCAGAAGTTACCGGAACTGGAAACGATAACTGGGATGAAGGTTAGCTCTGTTGCATCTGTGAATGTTGAATATAAAATTGGTCCACGGTGCGGTTACCTGGGAATACAGAAGTTAGGGGAGTTAGGCGGACTTTTCCGAAGGTTTAGCCTGCTCTCCTAGCGGATTACAGAAAAGCATATCCAATGTTTCAGTTTATTTTCTTCAATTTTTTGGTGTCATTGGTTTGTTTGTTCATTAACGATGGTTTATTATACTGATATTCTGAGATGGTGATGGAAGTGAAAGCATAAGTACTTCCACAAAGTTCCTGATCAGAAATTAGTTTTCTAGCACTCTATGGAGGCTGTCCTATGTTCGCTGGAAACTAATTAAACATTAAATGTTAGCTTTCCATGGAGCTCTCAAAGTCTAGGAACTGAGAGTAAGAGGGCGACGAGCGACGTGGGAAAGCTATCTAGCGGTCATCGGTTCTATGAAGTGTCCTTAAATGATGACGCACTATCTCTGCATCCATGTCAGGATTTCACCGTCGCTGTAACTTTCCATTTTCTGTTCCAGTGCAGTCTGTAATTTACCTCTTTCATTACGAGATGTCTAAAAATTTGGAAATATTTGGCGGTTGGAGCTCAGCTACACTGCCACAAGGTCTTCATAGGTTGTCCAACGAAATGCTTCGAGGCAAACGCCAAGGTCTCAAACACATTTCTAAACGGCTCCTACATCCACTTGGAGATTGTTCATGGTGATCTTGAAGTCTTGAGTTAGCGGCAGTTACGGTATCTGTAGATGACGCCTGGTATCCACAACGGGAGTGGCTGTACCTCTGTACATGACAGCGGTTGCGTTTTCGGAGATGGTGGCATAGAGTTTGACGGTATAGATACTAATTGTCCTGCTCCGTGTGACTGGGGACACGGGTCTGCTTAGGGCATAGGTGTCACAGAAGCGGCGCCAAATAGAGTTCTGATTGCAATAATCTTTTGTTGCCGAGATTACCTAGTTAGTTGCACATGGGCGATATGCTGGAGAACAATGGCGAGTGCCTGACTGGTGCAACTACGGTGGCAGGAGACTGGCTGTTCATTTCTCCTGGTCTCAATATGCAAGCGCTGCTCTAACATGAGCAAGCTTGACACCAATGTCGCTTTTATTTTGGATGTTGTGTCCAAGTAGAATTGAACTAATGAAGGTGGTGCCCGGGGAATGCGATGTATTGAGGCTCGTATATCTGAGTGCCATGAATACTGTGCTTCAGATTTGGAATATCACAAACGACCAGTTTTGACGGCTAACGTTGCACGGTTTGGGCAGCAGAGTCGACATTGCTCTGCTGACGTTTCATGATGACGATGACCGCTGGAAGCTTGGTGTCAAGTCTTCTTAAGCTACTGATTCTTATGCAAGTGTTATCTAGAGATCTGTTTGGGCCTGTTCTATCGTTTTCGTGATGTCACATACATTTTATTCTATGTACATGACGACTTCTTTTAGTGCTTATCAAAAATAGATTCCGCTGGCGTAAATATATTCGTTATAATAGAATATGAGCGATGTCTCCATGAAGCTGCCGGAGAGCAGGATATCTAAGTACCGGTTTTATATCTCTACAGAAGATTATCACATAGGAATCGTGCATAAAGGTTTTTTGTACTAAAGTTTACTGAGATTCTACCAATAATAATTGTACTATAACACTTAAACACGTAGGATCACACTTGTATAGTTAGTCGGCACCTGGAAGGGCGGAAGAGTGAAGAACAGTTTAGATGCTGTGCAGTGCATAACAACTGAGAATGGACGGTGCGCAACATTGCTTTGTTGTAATAACAATTGCGACACTCCCGAAACTATGCAAGAGACGACGTTCAGCAAGCAGCGACGTGAAGTATCACAATTATCTGCTCCATGCTATAAATACAGTTATTTCATCGATAGGAAGAAGAGATTAGCTATAGAACTTTTGGTGAATATACAATACCTATAATAATTTTTTCTTTTGCATTGAAATAATAATTTGTACCTTCCGTTCTCAGTAATTTTCGTAATTAAGAATAATTTTCCTGTTTTTCTTTCTTCTTTGTGCTAGATCATTTTCTTTCTTGCTTGTTTCTTTATAAAGAAGATTTCTTATTACACAAGAGTTTAGGTTCTACTGTGGTCTTGGGAAATGGTGACACGCGTTGTTTTTTTCCTTTTTTTGCCACGGTATGTAGTAGGTAGAGGAATGATTGTATTCCACTCATAAATTTATTAGCGGAATTTCACTTGAGACATTTGACGACCTCCTTTTCAAGAAAGTACCGCACTTTAATGTACCCGTTACATGATCGCTTTCAATGTATTGCCTTATTTAGAAGATCATTTTAATGATTTTTATTAAACTAGCATACATTTCAGACACCTATATCTCAAACCCAGCATTACTTTTGAATTTGTTGAGAAGAGCCTGTAAAATGCTTTTCGACTGATAGGTATCTTGTATAACATATAACCAGAATAGATGCGCAAAAGAACACATATACACAAAAACGTATAGCGCTTAAAACACTTTTGTTTTGTGGCATCACATACTTCCTAGAGTTCACTTGCCCTTGCTTTGGACTTTTCAATTCTCTTTGAAGTGATGTCACCATTCAAAGTTGAATATGTTATGGAAGAAAATGGTATTTCAAAGCCAACAAAAACATTTGACTGTCCCTGTATCCGCTTGTACCTGCAACGAAATTGTTATGCAAACGCTTGTTGAGTTAACGCGAAATAGACGAAAGCGTGTGGTTTTATAAAACGAATGGTGAAGAAATACGAAACATCAATATACTAAATACAGTAGGATAAATCTGCACTCAAAATGTCACCCACATTAAATATTATTGCGGGCGCCGGGGTAGCGCGGTGGTTTCGTTCGCGGCTCCCGTTCTAAGGGTCCCGAGTTCGATTCCCGGCTCTGGGGTTGGCGATTTTAAGTCGGCCCTATCCACGCCTTCACCTCTGTCTAGCACACGTGAAGTATCCCCTATGCCCAACGTGGTTCGGAGTCCACGGTAAAAACTGTAGGTCCTCTCACCTCACCGCCATCTTCACTATCACCCTATCATCGGAGGTAATGGACACCGCCCTCTGGGTGCCTCCACCTGAGAAATGGGTCCGGTCATCACTTGGTGGGGTGAGGTTACCCCGAAGGCCAAGGTTGCCATGTGGGGAGTGTTAGTAACTAACTAACTTAAATATTATTGCGATATGTAACGCAATTATTCTTCAAGATACCACTATAATTCGTTTTGAAGCCGCTGCAGCTTTTAACTCGACATGAAACTGATGCAAAGTTTCATTGTCTCATAAAGGCATTTCCTAGGTGTGATCATCTTTTCACATTTATTTGAGATGAGCACAAATATCATGTTTATATGAGCAAAGATATACTATTTGGCTGGAATTTCTGTGTTATTATGTTTGATTTATGATTTATTAATGTGGATAAATAGCCTGCGTGTTACAATATATTATAAAACCTTAATATTTAGAAAGGTCATTACTGTTCACTCCAAAATCATAAATTAATAAAACACAGTGGGAAGGTACATTTTTAATAGATTTTTGTAATTCTGATGAAATTACAGACTGAATTTTGCAAATTCCGATCATGAAAACGATATCTTTAGATTCTGCAACACTATGCAACTAACTGGAGAGAGAAAAGTTAACTCAAATCGATCCAAAAGTGTTAATACTAAGATCGGTGCGGCAGAACTCAAACATGTATTTCGTTGAAATATCTCGGTATAGAAGTTTCAGGTTGAACGCAATACTTGCTACCATAAGTATGTAGTAATTCAAAACTTGAGTCTCTCCTTAGCAAGGTTAATAGTAACGGGGCTAGGAATTTGTAAGCATTATAGCAAGAACGGCAGGCAACACAGTTGAAGTGTTCCTAGGCTGCTGGCGGGTAACAAATCTCATCAGTAGTCTTAGGCGTTTGCAGAAAGCACTCTAACTGGCTTTTATCTGCTTATCAGTGATCACTTGACCGCTAATGCGACCATTTTTTCCAGTCTTAAAGGTTTTGAGTGTTGAAAGCTTAAGGATCCCAATACCAGGTTGAGAAGTGATTATCCTCTCAAGTTACCAGTAAGGAGTTTATGGTTTATTTAATGAGGGCTATGTTACGCTACAAAGCCGTTTTGATTTGGTGTAGGCATTTAAATATTACTTTAAAAGCCAGAAATGTTCGATGTCGTTAAAAATTAAAACTTTTTTTTCGCGCAAGTTTCTAAATACATGGCTCAAATGAACTCTCCGGTTCAGACAATCGAACAAACGCAGTCGTTATTATCTCAAGTGGGTTCTATAACTAGTAACTGTGGAGTGATAATGCATTCTAGTGGATAATACGATACGTCTGTGTGTATATTAAGAGTAATTGGATAATAGAGGGTATCAACCTACACTTGTCAGCTGGAACAGCGCAAGGCGTTAGCCACCCATTCAAGGTAATGGGATTACATATATCTGACTTGGCGTACTCCATATCAACAAGACCCTGTTAAATCTCGGTTAATCTCGAGAGTGGAGAGCAAAATGACAAACAGAAGGAGAAATTCATATTCTTCCTCCCCGTACCAAAGCCGGTCTATCTTCTGAATTGGAAATGGAGATGAATTGAATGTAGCAGTTGAGTAAGAGGTTATTTCTACCTTGATATACAAAGATACTCGGCTCAACTTGGCAAGCATCTTCACAGAAATACAAAAGCATAAGTTATATGTACATTGTGTTTGAAACTTGTATAACATTTGTGTACAAGTGCTTAGAGAAATCAGCGTGATGAAAAGTTGTTCTTTTTCCGCTAGATACATCAGTACTGCATAAATGTTCCATAATTGCACTCAACAGTTACTTCATGAATCGTTAAAATAGTTTATATATGACTATATTATTATCATGGTCGCCCTCACCATGACTCTAAACTCAGCAATTTTCCTGTTGGGATAAATAACTGTTTTAACTGAATATAATTAGCTGCAAATAAATAAAAAAAATTCAGATTTATGTGTTTATGTGGGTGTTCAGTTAAAGCTCTCTTGAAAATGTTTTAGGTACTTCGTCACGGTATTTAATAATTAGAGCATCTGCATGGAAGGCCAAGATCCTTGATTGGACTCCTAAATGTTTCAAGTCAAAGACTTAAGTTTAAGTAAAACTTAACTTTTCAGCGTCTAGCATACGAGAAATAAAGATATTGCAAGGAATATTTTCAAGCAAATGAAAACATTTATTTCCATTATTCTTTTCAATATGTACCCAAGTGGCTGCCTCATTTCGGTCAGAATTCTATCATGAAAATGTCGACCTTGAATAAAGACATGTGTTACACATTGTTAAGTAATACGTTTGTTCCTATTATGCAACCGGGGCTTTCTGTGGGTTTAGAGTTATAAAGGATATCAATACATTTGTCCACTAGAGAATAAAGATTCACTCTGCCGGGTGCATTCTTATTGGCGTCAGGTATTTAGAGGAAGCTCTCCAACATCAAAACAGAAAAAAAAAAAGCTCATGTGAACTTTCGTTGGAAAATAGCTATTAGAGAGGTATCAAAGGTTTGCCTCTTTGTTCATACCAAAAATAATTGAATTATTAATAGACAGCTTTCTGTTTAATTCAATATTTTTGCTTTTCGGTTTGTTTTAATTTGTTATAGAGCAGAGCATTAATAGTTAATTCAATTATTTTTGTTCACTGGTTGTACGATTGCTTTTTGTTTGGTTGTTTGCTGTAGAGCATAGACGGCTGTGTAAAATTTATTCTGTGAGTGATCAGACCGATATCCACTGCATGGCCCGCCTCGGTATCGTAGATGGTAGCATGTCTGCCTCACGTTCAAGAGGTCCCGAGATCGAATCTCGGTCAGGGCGAGTTACCTGAATAAGGTATTTTTCCGGAGGTTTCCCTTATCCTGAAAGACGAATGTCGGGTAACTCTAAGCTCCATGGACCCCGGACTCATTTCAGCATCATTTTACCCCTTTCATTCATCGTCCGATATGACTTAACGTTGGAGGACGTAAATTACAAAAAAATACTGCTTATATGTCCTTGCAGATGTGAATGTATAACGAACACATTAGCTTTATTCAGAAAGGTTTCCCGATAGACAGTTTCTAATAAATGCTGCGCCTGTCATTGATGATGAACGTCTGGGCGTCTTCCAGCGATTGCGGATTTTACACGATGATACATAATATAGCATGCAATTTCTTAAAAGATAAATTTCCGCATTGTTTGCTGAGGAAATTCGTTTCATTATCTACTCGATCTCTTAGGTCTAGGGACACTTAAGGTTGCTTGTTTTGTGTGATTCCTGTACTGGATATTACACTTTGAGGCATACACACCGGATTCGACCAAATACGAAACATATGACGGCATAATATGACACACAGGTTTAGGGCATTCATAGAAGCATGTGGAGAGTACTTCGGAAAATTTTTGTAAATTTAAATGTTCTGTAACTCCTTAATTAATACTTTTCAGAGCAAAGTACATATACATCTGAACTTTGTTCGGATTTTGTTTGCACGCTGTCTTCAAAAACTTGACACCAATAAACGTATACCTGCGTGTGTGTTTAGGACAAAATAACGCAATTAGATATGTCTGTAGGTTAATAAAATAGGTTTACGGTTGATACAGCTTTCAGAGACTGTTTTTTTTTTCACTGGCTTCTGATTAGTTTCGTTCATATTTATGAGACATTTTAGTATCCTTTATTTCATATAATACTCCAATTTTATGCTCCAGGACTCGTAGATATATTTAGGTATTGCTTTATCATTTTCAGTGTGTTCATTCTGCTGTTCTTAGTTTATATACATAATGCTGCAGTATTACCGGTTGATAATGCTATCTTACTTTCTCAAGTAATTGGTACATTTTTACATGGAAATCAATCGTTGCCGTCCATGGTCTATACCAATGTTTCTCAAACTCTTCTGCCTCAAGGACACCCTTATAATCTAATAAATTGTTCGCGGATCCCCATAGTTTGGCAACTCAATATATATGAACGAGTTGGCTTATGTATCAATTTTTTAATTGGAATTTAAATAATTACTGTATGTATAATTTAAGATATTTTCTTGTATATTAATACTAAATTAAAAATTAGTTAAACTAAATGAAATAAACGAGTGAATAAAATGTCTTCTAAATAAAAAATATTTATTTTTAAATTGTTTTTGTTAAAATTCATTATTTTTTAATTTGAAGTAAAGTTTGCCTAGCTAGATTTGTATTTAACTTTGAAGTGCCACACTCTTTGTATTGCTCAACGATTAATAATATTTGGCACAACATGTTATAAAAATTAATTTATTTTACATGTAAAGAAACCATTTTATATATGTAAAAGGTTATTCTTAATGTTCTGAATTTACCATTTGACCATTTCAACAAAGTTAGTATTGGGTTACCAAAAAAGTCAGTTTATGTGGAAAAAGCTTGGAACACTGTTCATTGGAGTGTATTAACAGGAACAATTAAACTGTTCTTATTGAATAAGCTCTGTTAAACTGGGCTTAATGTTGGTGATTTTTACTCTTAAGTCAGTGTCTACATTGGCAAGCCTGTTTCCCTTGATGTTGTACAACACTGAAAATGTTTGCTTGCACAGATAGGTCGTTGGGAAGGGCACAATATACTTAAGTACTTTGTTAGAATGTTCACTAAATTCACTCTGCGCCAGAAACCAAAAGTTTGCAAGTCCATTTTTCTGGTAAACAACTCTCCATTCTTTGCTGTTAAATAAATTTATTAGTTGGTCCTATCCTTTTTCCGAAAGGTTATCAATGCTGCCTAGGTAATCATCTGCCGGTGCTGTAAAGTACATCCTCAAAGTTTTTGATAGGCCATTCAGGTGTTCTACTATGGCTTCTTCAATAGGTGTTCTACTATGGCAAAGTTTCTACTAATGAAGTCAGAAATTGTTCCAAAATATGAAAGGAGCCCAAGTATTTCTTTTCTACATGACCTTTCCATACTTGAAACTTTCCCGTCTTTACTTTAATTTTCTCATGAACCGTGAAAACATCTGGCTTTTGTCCTTGCAATTTTTGGTTTAGTTCATTTAAGTGTGAGAAGATGCTAGCTAGAAGTGCCACTTTGCACATCCATTCAAACTTACACAGTCGTTTGTTGAGGGAAAACTTTTCGTGCTGTCTTCAAAAAAAAGCCTCACTTCATCACGTAATTAAAAAAATCGCGAAGGAACATTTCCATAAGAAAGCCACGGAGCGTCTGTGTGCCAGAACAGTTAAGAGGACTGGCTTTAATAGGTATAGTTCACAATTTTAACCAACTTCTCTAATGTTTCCTTCAAATCTGGCGGAAATTATTTTACAACCAGCGCCTCTGTATGTATCGAACAATGAGTCCACTTAATCTCAGGATTGACAGCTTAAAATCGAGATTTCAATCCAGTGTTGTGTCCAGACATCACTGCGGCTCCGTCGGTGCTTACGCGTAAACAAACTTTCCACTCAATACCTCGCTCTGAAATAAATCCATCAAGTGTCTTAAAGACATCCTCAGCAATGTTATGCAAGATTTCCCTATTAAATAATAGGTCTTCAAAAAGCTCTTACTCGTGTTCGTTTTGTACAAAAGCTGACAAATGAAATTTGTCTGTGAAATCAATACTTTCGTCAAGTTGTAAAGCATACATTTTTGTTGTTTGAGCTCATAATTAGCTGGTCCAGGACATTTTGAGACCTATCAAGAATGTTTAACTGTATCATTTGATAGTGGGACTGTGTTAAGCTCTTTGGCAGCTGAGTCGTCAATCATTATGCTACACATCTTTTTAGCTGTTGGCAATAATAATTCCTCTGCAATGTTATAAGGCTCGACACTTTTAGCAATGAGTAGCGCTGCTTCATAGGAAGTAAGTATTGCCTTTTCACTACTGGTTCAAGCAGAAATGTTTTCTATTTAGATTTACTAATTTTCATCTTTACTTTTTATTTTAACATAAAGTGTCTTGCCAGAGCAATTCGGATGTTTCGTCTCCAAATGTCTTCACAGCTTAGCAGGCTTAATTGCGTCATTGGACAGTACATCATAACATAAAGCACAATGAGGTTTTCGTTGTAAGACGAGCGAGCTTTCACGGCGAGCATTACTAAACAAGGCTTCGCGGGTGATCAGCCGTGTCAAATTAATAAACGTCGAGCTTTCGGCCATTGTAGACTCCATGGCCTTTTTCAGGATCCATGGAGTCTACAATGGCCGAAAGATCGACGTTTATTAATTTGACACGACTGATCACCCGCGAAGCCTTGAGGTTTTTGTTGATATTCAGTTCCAGCTCGAACAAATCCGAAACTCATATACTCTTCGCTGTAATTTCGTCGTTTTACATTTCGCAGATCGGCAGAACAGCAACTAGGCTCACTACTATGACTGCCTCTTGATTGCGAGTTATTGTAGGCTTACGTTTAATTGATCCAGTCTGCAATCAACGATTTATGTTGGACTGACGACGCGAATAAATTCTCACGATTCGAAACTACAAACTGCCAGAACAATCAAAAACTATTATCACTGGTTTCAACGCAGCAAGTACAATTGGTATGTTGTGCGTGCGTACGTGTAGCCGGTGCCGGTGACAGCGCTGACTCACCCCCCAGGGGCCTACTTCGGTAGGTACGGGTTAGACGCACCCAGGGTCCCGAGCCAACAGTCTCCCTCGTGTGGGCTGCTCTTCGTGGTTGAGGGAGACGGTCAACAGGCCCACCCACGTGTAGGCCGTGCATGGAGACCCGTGGAGAAGGTTTTTATATTCTTGTCCAGTTTAGAGTTTAGGATTTAGTGAACGACATTTTTAGTAGGTTTCGATTGATGTTTTTTATGTACGTGCATTTTTAATAGGTTTTGTTACACTTGTATAGTTTTTAGAAAGTTTTATATCTGGCTTTTGCCATGACTACTTTTTTAAAGGGCGCTGATGACCGCCGTAGTTGAGCGCCCTTATATATATATCATCACCATCAGCGCTGACTCAGACCTGAGCGCGCAGGGTTAGCTAACTTCACCCGCACCGCAGCCAACCGCTCACGCTCAGTACGCTTGTGCAGCTGCTGTTATAATACTGCGCTACACGCTCCCGACTGTTACGCTGATTACACATCTCAGCTGCGTTGCATCATTACTACGTAGTTGCATAAAAGATGTTAACTAAAATCTATATAGTTCGGCACCTAGCACATAAGTGACTGAGTAAATACAATTCTACGTTTTCTATAGATTTAATTCAACATTATAACTTGACTTAAGGGACCCCCTCGCGGACCCCCTGACATACATTCGCGTTTCCCCGGGGGTCCACGGACGACACTTTGTGGTACACTGGTCTATACTGCTAGCACAGTATGCTAGCAATTCTGCAGAAAACCATATATATGATACATTTCCTAAGTTTATGTCCCTCTCATTAGGCTACGTTTGGATAGGGTTGTGATGGGCATTATCGTGAAACGCGGAGGTAAGTGAAAGACGTCTATCCACGTTTCTTCCTCGATAACGAATATCTCAGAGGAAATATAGTACTCTCAAATTAATTCCCCCTTTGACGGAGACTCTGTACATGGTACACTGAGGACCGGCTTATATACTGCAGTGCAGGCAAGTTTTACTAATGGTTTAGTTTTCCTTGTTTGATCTACCTCCTTGATTATTGGATTCTACGAACTTTGTGTCATTTGATTTCTGGATCCTGAGTCCCGCTCTAAGCCTCACAGTTCCGTAAGTACATATCATGTAAGTTAACTCTGATTGGCAGTATGTAGATTTTCAGTAACTGAACAAGCAGAAGGGGTTACTGGGTACTTGAAATATATGCAGATGTGTTTTCAGAATTGCTTATTAAGTGCAACGGTATTATACATAAGACGTATGTTTAATTTTCCTACATTTGATTATATAAAGACGAGTATTATGATTTAACACAAATATCATACTTTTTATGAGCAATAAAGCGAAAATAAAAACTGTAATGCCCGATTTCACCAACAGATGTTAAGACTTAACACGGGTTTAACAATAGTTATAACAAAAATTGCATTTCCCCAAAAAGTGTTAGCTTAACACTTGTGTTAAATCTTTTGTTAAACTAACAAATCAAATTTCTGATGTTAAGTGCTTAAAAATTGTAAATAGTCAACATGGCGGGCGCGAACGCAGCTGTTGATGTCGATTTGTTATATTTAAGTCTCTCTAAATAACATTCGTAATAGAGTACGGCCTATGAGAAGAAATTATTTTGAGAAGCTATTAGAAGAACATTTTCTACAGAGGTATAGACTATCCAAACAATTTGCTATGAAGGTTACTGCGGAAGTACAAGAGACGTTAGAACATGCATCGAAAGGAATATGCCGATCTCGCCTTTGCTTACAGTAGTAATAATTTTGCTTTTATAATTAACTGAATTATGTGGATAATACACTGTCCACCACCTGTCTTGAAACGTGCAAGTCACTCGTCACTTGCCCTTCGCTCCCCGTTTTAAATTTATGTAATACTGAGTTAGAACATGCATCGAAAGGAATATGCCGATCTCGCCTTTGCATAAAGTATAAATAACTTTGCGATTTTATTATTCACTGAATTGTGTGGATAATGCACTATCCACCTTTCGTCTTGAAAAGTTCAATTCACTCGTCACTTGTACTTCTTCGCACCTCGTTTTAAATTTACATAATACGTATCGTGTTTCTAGTAATGACACATGCATTTGAATTAAATTAGTTTTCAATTTTTCCCACGTGTATCTTTCTCTTTTACATTCACCGCATCCGTCCTATTTTCCACGATACCCTTATACTTTGCCACCAATTCAATTAACAATTATTTCTCCATCGATGAGAAACCTGTTTCACGGCTTTTGTTTACGATTTTGTTTATCCGCTATTTTTTAACCATGTGCAGACTGTTATGCGGACGAAAATGAAAACAAAAGCGCATCGCAGTACGTTCAGAAAATAATACGACTCATGATGATGATAAGTATAAGGGCGCTCAACTGCAGAGGTTATCAGCGCCCGAAATACGACTCATTCACAGCCTTCTATAGCTGTAATATTTACAAGTTTTTTTGGCATTAACACGTGTTTTTTAACATTTTCAGAAAAAGGTTGGTGAAATGCAAGAAAGTTAACAGCACCGTTAGTGCTGTTACAATTGTTACGTAAAGTTTGTTAACGTCGATTTTAACATCTGTTGGTGAAATCGGGCATAAAGGTCATATATTTATATTTTACAGTAAAAGTAACCATTAATATATAAGTAAATGTACGAATCGGAAGAAAAAGAAACTGAAAAAGAAACTTAAGATTAGTGACGAGTATTATGATTTTAATAAACATTATAATTTAAAGAAAATATTGATATATTGTACTCACTATATAATGAAAATAAAAATTAAAAGCATATGTTATAATTTTAACCTAAGAGCAACTATTTTTCTTTTATATACCTTGAAAATAAATAAGTGAACTGGAAGAGTAAAGCAGAAGGTATTAAATTTACGATAAAAGACTCTTATAAAGAACCTGAAAACGAAGGTAAAGAATAGGGATGTCCTATACTGTATGATTCACCTTTATTACCACTACCTGTTAAGTAAATATCCTTAGCAGGGGTTCCTTAGGAAGGGAAATATAACCGGTGGTCCTGTGTCGGCGATTTATGGCACGTAAAAGCACCGCAAATTATATATATATATATATATATATATATATATATATATATATACTTTAACTCCTGTTTGAATTTGTACTTATTCTATTCAGTAACTCCATTTCTATGTCTTGATTTCTTTACATTATGCCTTAGTCAACCGTGCAGAAATGTGGACAAGGCATGGACAGCTGTTCTGTTCAAAACATCAGCTACAAGTCTAGGCGATTGAATATGAGAAATTAATTTTCGGATTTGCACATTGGTTCCATTGCTGTTCTGCACTGTAAGCTGCAGGATCTAGGGTCAAATTGGAATCGCCCACATATTAGCCTAAATATTACTTGGCCGAGCGCGATGGCTCAGGTGGTTTCGTCTGTGGCCGGCATTCGGAAGGTGTGGGTTCGATTTCCTCGCCGACCTACCTGACCCATCGGTTATTTTCGAGGGGTTTCCCAGGTCGCTAGGTGAATGCTGGGTAAGTTATTTACATCTCCCAAATCTTCATTATCATTTCATATAATCTCCCATCTAGTGGTCTCTTTGAGGTTACAAGTGTTGGCGGGAGTCTTGGTGGTGCATGGCAGGGTGATATGCTCTGAGTGAAACACTTCCGCCTCTAGTAGGTTGGTTGCCGGTCTCCGAACCGGCTGCAGGGACCGTCTTCGAACCACAGTACGGGGAATATCCGTTGTCCAGGCCTACCGGGGGAGGTTTCCATCTAAATAAAAGGTAGGGATCCTCCCCTCTGCACTGCTGTGGCTCCATAGGAGATCCACCCTCTGTTTCCTTTCGCCTCATCTTTCCTCCCGGTAATTCGCCAATTGGGGCATAGGTATAATAGACCAACACTGGTCGCAGTGCCGAATCCCCTCCGATAAAAATTATGTTTCCATCTAAATAAAATGTAGGGATCCGGCCCTCTGCACTGTTCTGGCTCCTTGGATAAGCTCAGTACGATTTCACATTTCTTTGTTCTGAATGCTGCGTTAAAATGACTATTAATGGGACGATATCACTATTTTTCTATTCTCGACACCTGTACTGATTTTTAAGCACGGATAGTCAATACCTGACACTTGCTCGTTAAGGCCATATACGAGCTTATTCAGCGAATTATACTCTTTTGTATCATTTTCTGTGTATAAGTACATGTAACCAATTCTGCTGCTGCTCATCACTTTCTGATGTTGATGCATAATGTTATGAAAGATACAAACTCTTACAATTTTTTATAATAGCAGCTCTCTAAATTTTACTTGGTATATAAATGCTTCTTTAAATGTTAAAGAAGTTGGTCACAGTAATAAGTAAATGTAATGGTCCAGAGTGAGTTACCAAGCAAGGTTGTAGCAGAAACGTGATTTAGTATGTCAGTTAATAAACTTCTTTCACAAATACGTTAACGCTCCGTGTGACATGGGTCCACTATTTTCTATAAGTTGTCCATTTAGACACAATTTATTCCATCTATGGGATATTGAATTCGCTCAATTACAGGAACTCAGTCATGGTCCGAGGAACTACAGTACAGAAACACTTTGGGGATAGGGGTGAGGCATTAATATGAAGAACCTTTTCTTTCATTTCATATACAGCATCCTAAGTTACAAATTTCGGTAATGCAACACGAAAAAATTAGGAGGTCTTGAAGGCATGCTTCAATACCACCGAGTATCGTTATTATATAAATATCGATGCTATCGAGGTCTTATTCCTAAGGGAAAAGCACATACAGATGGAATTATGATGGAGGAATAAGTAAAATAAAGATATCGTACTTCAGTAAAGAAACTGGAGATGACCTGAAAACAAACTCCTCTCATAATGGCCACAAAAGTAATGAATGTACAAGCGAGTCCATTTGGAATCAACAGCACCGTTCATTTGGTTTGTGTACCCATTTTGGTAACGATGTTTGCTGGTCGAGCTCTAATTCGATAGAGGAAGCTTACACAAAACTACATATTTATGTGTTCGTTTATTGTCCTTTTCATGTCCCTTTAGACTATATCGCGCTTGCAGATAATGTTCCACAACCAATATGATCCCAGTTTTATTGCCTTGTCGTACAGTAAAAGAAAGTTATGTTTTTATAGGCATTACACCACAGTTATTGCAGTATTCTTTAAACACATATGAATGTAAGCTAACTTCTTCAAACACGCTCCTTATTCCCATTAAGTTAGAAGTATTTTATTCCATACCAATTATCTTATAACAGTAGCGACCTGTTCACAACAAGCGCAACAAATATGCACTGATACTACCACCGCCATCAAAGTGTATTAAAGTAGACTTATCTACTGGACAGTGGACTTATAAAGAACTTACTACCTACTCGTACGTTCTTAAACTCACGTTGCAGCGCGTGTTGATCAGTTCGGCTTTGGCAGTTGCATGGGACTGAAGCCCACCACTGGTTAAGAATACAATTGTGTACTGCTTCTGGAACGTTATTCATTTTGGCGGAGTATACCTTACAAGGGCCGCGCCATAGCTAAGTGGTTAGACCACTTGGCTCTCTCCAAGGCAGCCAGGGTTCGATGCCAGGTGACCGCAAAGTGAGATTTGTGGTGGACAACATGGCGCTGCAGTGGGGTTTCCCCGCCAGCATTCCACCGATTACTCCATCTTTTTTCCTATCACCTCTTCTCTTGTACTCTCACTTCCGGCTTTGGGCTGATCCCTCACCCCGGAATCTCTCTGATCAATATACCTCTGATCCTCAATCCTTTGCCTACGGACCTCGAGGTTGCGGGACACAGAAGACCCTATGTTCCACTTAAGAAACTAAGGAAATTCATTCATTTATTCATACCTAACAAGAACTCTTTTCTGCAAAATACGTATGTTAAATACACTTCTACAAGATAATGTCTGCTAAAATTCCAATTAAGTTATCCTAACATTAGAATTCATAACACTCCTCAATGTTTTGTATATAATTGAAACGTACAAGAACTCCTTAGCAAACGAGAAAATTGTGATTTGAAGTACTGTACGAAAGCTGGGCAAATTAAGACTTCTAAATTTATTTTTTGGAGATACATGTTTTCAAATGTACCTTCAAATACATCGTTTTAGCATCTCCGAAGAGAGCGGGATGACTCAGGCGGCTTCATCTTTGATCCGCATTCGGAAGCCCTTCGTTCAATTGCTGTAGTTGACCCATGGATTTTTTCGGGAAATTCCTGTCCCTCCATTTCACCTTTCACTATCATTTCAATATCATCTTTCAGGATAGAAGTTTCGTAGGGAGTCTTGGAGGTTCATGGCACTACGATATGTTCTGAGCGAACACTTTCTCCTCCAGTGGGACGAATTCCGTTATCCCAGCCGGCCTGGTGGACCGATTCAGGAACGCGGCTGGCGGGATGACGGTTGTGTAAGCCTTCTGGAGTCCACCTTGGTCATCTCCGGTCGAGGGCGGCCTCCGATCTCCGAAGCGGCTTCGTGATTGTTTCATGGCCACGGTAAATGGGATGACGACTGTCCTGGGAGTTTAAAGACCCCGCCCTCTGTCGTGTCTGTCTCACGTTGAAGAAGTCCCGAATTCGAATCTCGGTCAGGGTGAGTTACCTGGTTAAGGTTTTTTCCGGGGTTTTCCCTTATCCTGAAAGACGAATGTCGGCTAACTGTAAGCTCAACGGACCCTGGGCTCATTTGAGCAGCATTTCACCCATTCCGTTCATCGCCCGATATTACTTAACGTTGGAGGACGTAAATTACAAAAAAAAAAAAAAAAAGCCTTTGTACTATAGTCATTCCTTGGGTTCGGCCTGCTCTCTTTCCTCTCACCTCATCCTCCCTCCGGGGGATGTACAACTTGGGGTATGGGTACAAAAGGCCAGTCTGGTGTCCAATCCCCTCCGAACAATCCATTCCAATCCATCGTTCTAGCACCTCCTAGAATGCAGATAAAGCAACTATATAGTTTTCTATAGCTTTTGCGTAAATATCAATTTATGTTACCCACGATTCTTGGTTATTAATAGATAACTGGGACCTTTAGTATTTTAAACTGTCACTAAGTGCGCGGCCAATATGCAGTCGAGATAGTGCATCCCTGAGTTAACATTAATGTTGAACACAAATTATTATACAAATCACTTTAAAATACGAGCAAAATCGTGGTTTGGGAATTATCCTGTAGCAAGGCTACTGAGGAACTGAATGAGTTGTGTATGTGCCACAAAATAGCCACTTGTTTTAACAAAATTGAACGTTAAGAAATATAGTGTAGCGCCTTGCAATTTTCATAGTTTACCATTCCAATACAAGAAATACGAGGATTTTCACAATATTGATTCATCGCTCATAGTACAGACAGGGACAACCGTCACGTTGATTGCGTTGTACAAGTAACACAGTATGACACATTAAATGCTCGTATACGAATTTACTAATGGTTGATTTCCCTAAGTCAGTATTATTCTCTTAACACCACAGATTGGCCCACCATTTCTGCTTCTTTGGTTAGGATGCAAATTTCCCACATTTTGCTCATTTGTACCAGAACTAATGCACCCCTTTATTGGTTTGACTCTTATCCACCAACTTACTGCTGGAAACAAACCAGTTCAGTCAGCAGTAACTTCTGAGACTCGAATTTCTGAGGTCACAGTATCAAATCCCTTTGACCATCCACCATCGTTAACCCAATTTGTTTATGTTTCTGGTGAGCATGTGATTTTCCTCCAGCCACAACTTCCTTCCACTCATTCCATTTTCTTCTTATACCTGAGGTTTACTTTTAGGTTCGCCAATTTTAGGTAGTTTTGAAACGATGGCGTATATGCCGGCTCCAGGGAAGGACAAACTCCATGTATACCAGAGGGCGGACTCATTGTATCGGTCGTTCATAGTCTATTGTAGATAACTCCGGGACCGAGACGCGTCTTAGATCCGGAACATGTTAGGGAGATTTTGCAACTTGTGGGCTCCTGTTGTCTTCTAACTAATCCATATCTCCACCACAGATATACATAGCCTGTCGTGTGGGAGGTGTGCCCTTCCTCTTCTTGGTTGCACTTGTGACACAAACAGGAATAGTATGTGTGGGAACAGCCGAAACCTATAACGTACAGATCAATAACACCCATCGCATCCCTCCAGATGACGCTAAGGGAACTATGCAACAAAGACAGAAGTTCCGAGCATCACTGAAACTGTGGTAGGGGACGCGGCATAAAAGGGGTGCAAGGTTACTACAACACTGTATTAGTTATCATTATTTTTAAATTTTGAACAGTTGCCTTCAAAAATATGCCCTAAAACGTCATTATTTCCCTCATAAAATACAACTTAGTACAAACTGGTGATCAGGATACTGTTGCGTGACCTGTGTCATGAAATAGAGAAAGAAATAGTACACAAAAGAGCAGAAACTTTATATCCCATCAGGAGAACCAAACTGGTACACAAACCAATTTCTAAAAATAACCTTGTTAAAATGAAATGAAGCCTGTTGTGTCGCTTAAGGGCAAAGACTTCCCTGTAGAGGGGTAAAGCTCTTTTAATATCTCTAAGGGAGAGCTACTCCGTGAGAAGTAGTCTCGCGTCATGGACCACATGCTTTTGTCTGTTATACTGATATCTGTCTGCTACACTGACTCTCTTGCAGTTATGTAATGCACTGTTACGCCGTCTGATATGTGCGTGCGTGCGTGCGTGAGTTTTACATGAGTTTATTATTTTCACCATCCGTTCGTACTGCATTTCAGGACAGGATTTAAGTATTGATAGATATAGTATACATTGCTTTTAATTAAAGCTTCCTGTATTGTAGCTTTCATATATGAGCAAACTTCAAATAAAGTAGCTGCAAACTGATTTCATTTTTGAAGATTAAATTGGGAGATTTGAAATAATTATACCTATAAGAAAACATATTCGCGTTTGCGGTAACCCATAATTTCATTTTATCCTGTAAAATATGAAATTGGAATGAAGCTTAGTACACTTATTGATTGTAACAATAACTAAGAAAGAAATAACTACGTCCCGAAACCAACAATTTGTTTGAGAGACAATAAAAAGTTTTAGTGTGTTAACGGTTAAAAACTGAATTGTGTTTGGAAATTGTAATACCTCGATTCAAGACTTCAGCCTTCCGGATATATATACACACGTAGAATCTCAATTGTTTTAAGTAAATGTTTATATTACAGATTATGAAAAATGTAAGCTAAAGGGTAATTTCTTACCTCAGCATTTTCGGTGAAAATGGTAACATATGCAAGGAATATTGTACCAAAGATAAGCGCAAAAATTAAAGCAAGGACATTTTTGGGCAGTTCTAGATTATAATCAGTCGAGCGAAACAATCAGTGAGAGACAGCATTTGGTATGTGGAACAGATGCTTAAAGTAAACGTTAGCGTAACGGTAATCTCTAGGGACCAATCGTCAGCTCCTAGCGCTAACAAAAGTGAAGTTAAGTGTAGGTTAGCACTGTGTTAACGGTTTAAGTAACAAACTGAGTTTAGCACTATTTGGTGTTGTCATTTCAGTCACAGTAAGAATTTCTAGACATGACTAGAGTCAAGCAATTTGGATTCGCCCCTATTAATCAAATCAGTAAGTAGATTTTTTAGAAAAAGAAACAAATAATGTTACATTCTAATTACTTACGTTACCCACTTTTGTTATTTATATAAGGCAACTGAATACCAATTTTACGACTGATGATTTCTCTCCCTAATTGAACAAAACGAGATACACTTCCGGAGAAGTAGTTCTTTTACACAGTTCGTTCTAGATACAAAAGGTACAGAGCAAATCATCCATAGTCATGTTAAAAAGCGGCTCCGTGCTTAGTGGCTTTGAAATTCAACACCCTATGCATTGCATTGTGAGAAACAAGTAATTAGCTCCATCACTCTAAAACTTACAAAGTATTTAAATTTAAGCCAATATGAACTATAAGGTTGGAAATGGTTGAGAGCTAAGCAAATTCCATTTTAATTTTTTTTTTCTTCTAAAGAGATCTATATTAGCTGAAAGCTTTTCACCTATTTGTCATTTACACGTCATGTAAGATATACAAAATCCTTCTCTAATGACCGAATCGCAGGCTCTTCCTCGAATATTCAAATCACTCATTTTGTTATAAATTTCATAAATATGTAATAAATTATCTGAAATCGTTACAGCAAATTTTGAGAAAATTAAAAATATTTAGAATTTCCTTGCGTAAACGATAGAACACGGTGGGGTCGCATCAGAGACAATACAGAAGTGTTTCGATGCCTTAATGCATACACATCTGCTTAAATCTGTCGTAGAATTATGGAGTGAAATTTAATTCTTTTTGTATACAATGAGAAGCTATAATCAGGCCCAGAGGGGTGGCCAATAGCTGACATCTTGGAGGTGGAAGCATCTGCCATACGAGATTAACATGCCTTTAAGTAGGTACAGCCAATAGCTGAAGTCATGAAATGAATGTTTCTATTACTATGCAAAAAGCAGTCCGAAGCTGTTATTCGAGAGGTTACAATTGCTAGAAGATCCTTGCCAACCGGCAGGGCATATAACAGCCTATGGAAGCCTAGCAGAGAGTAATGAGTGTTTTAGGCTTGTGTAGCTTCAAGCTTTCAGCGTCAGTCGACGAGCGTGACTCCGTGGTGAGGAGTCAGCGCAATGGAGCAGTTTACGACTGAGTCGGTCAGTCGAGGCTCCAAGCTCCATGGTGAGCAGTCGGCAGGCCGTGAAACGGAGCAGGGAGCATTTCACGAGTCAAAGTGTGACTCCTTGCTGAGGAATTGGCTGGCAGTGGAAGAGTAGCGAAACAGTTTACCAGCGAATGTCGAAGATGTTTTGTTCAGAATCGGCGTGAAGCTCCGTGTAAGAGGTGAGCCTGTGTGTGTCAGAGGGATTCCTGTCAGTACAAGTTGCTGTGTGCTGAATAGACACAAAGCTACTTTAAATAGGAGTGTTGGAGTTGTGTGTTGGTAATAATTGCAAGTTAGCATTGCGCTAACAATTTTAATGACAAAGTTGTTTTACGCAAAGTTTCTCGTTTTGTGCTTTTTTTCCACGAACGCTACTAACTCTGCTGCTTTATTCTTTTGTTCCTATTTGCTAAATGGGAAATCAGTGTAATATTATTATTGAACCCAAAAAGTCATGAATTCACTGTTCTGATTTTATTCCGTAGAAATTCATGAGATATTTCTTGCTGATACAGAAGTGTGGTCTATCAGAGCAATTAGCAAATATCTCCAGCCACAAAGTTGCACCTAACAGGAGAAGTGCAAGCAAACAAACACAGGAACTAGCCGACAACAATGAAGGATTACACGTCTGCACAGATATGTAACTCAGCTCGATTTTAAAAAGCAGACAGTAACACCAACCTATGATATCTGACAGACCACGCCTGCGTGATTGTTAGCAAATAAAACTGTGTAATGCGGTGTTACTGAAACTTTTCAGCCGACCTCCCGCTGCATTATCGGCCGGGTTCTGTAGCCTGGAGTTGCCGCTGGCCTTAGGTGTAAGGCAGCACTGTGCCCTTGCACAGAGCTTTGATCGGCAGAGGATTGTAACCCTCAAGTCAGTTACAACGTTTCTTACTTAAGGCTAACTGTGCTGTAAGGAAGGAATCAAAGAAAAATAATAATTATGCCTGATATATAGATTTCTTTAATTGAGAAGATAGCAGGTGACAGTCGCAATCAGTGAATATCAACTTGTATATAATGAAAGGGTGATATAAAATAAATATCAAAGTCAGTTCCACCAGTATTTGTGCAACGGATTACGCAGAAAGTGGCACACCACCTTGTGATAGGTGTTGCCATGAAACCTTTACCCATTTGACCCATCTGCGCCTCGTTGCCTTCCAGTTATCCCGTTTTACTTGTACAAATTTTGCGGCCCACTCTCTAACGTGGATCGGCACACTTTACAGCACATATAATATGCATCATTTTACAAACAATGTATAACAACATTATACGGATTAGAAATCACCGCTCTAATAACATTATCTAAAGATCTACAAATGTTTCGAAAAAGTGTGTACATTTAACAACTATAAAGAATTTGGACA
>CM060950.1:156693598-156701098 GCA_030765055.1 Mantis religiosa | reverse complement strand
GTCTATGTTAGCTCCCTTTAGATTAACGCGAAGAGACCTTAGCCACATGAGATGAACACCTCGTGTTTCAATGCGATGATGTAACGCGATGATGATATTACGTTCTACAAAGTGAGCACAACTACAAAGGGAAATAAAATAAATCTATTGAAAACAGAACGGGAAGGAGGATTTTTACTCTCGATGCCTATTAAGCGAGAACCAAACGTGGTTCCTGCGATTTAACAGACACGTACATAGTCTGACCTACACAGTAAATGGCTCGAGTCCCAGAATATTCGCTTCCGACAGTAATTTATTCAATAACGGGCGAGGTGGTGCTGCGGTAACGTGTGCGACTCGCATTCGGAAGTTCGTGGGTTTGATCTCCGTCAGATTTGGGTGTCTTCTGGTTCCCTTTTTTCACTTAGGTGCAAGTTGAGATGCTTAATTTTATATCACTAAATCCTTGCCATCATTATCCTTCATTCCACTTTCCTTATTTTTGAGGTGTGCTTTCAGGCTCGCGGTGTATGGTGGTGTCAGACAGATGGTGCAGATGATTGCAATTGTAAATATTCTCGGTGCTGGACGTCTTGTATGATCCTTCCTCTTCACGTGAGGAGGGGAGGTGCGCAGGGATGAAGAAACGTCAACAGTTATGAGGGACCTCCACACGTCTCTGTGGTCTGTCTACCCGAGACCTTGTTACCTTGTACCTTTCTTTCACTTAAACTCCCCCCCCCCCCTAGGATTCTTAGTCACAATATGTCTGTGTGGAGGTCACAGTGCCTGAAGTCCCTCTTTAGACTGGCCAACCTTTACTCTTTTACTTACGTTTGTTGATCCCTGATTTTAATTTTAATTAGACCACTCTAATTTAGATTTACATATACTTTCTCTACTATCTTCCTAAATTTTCAAAGTTTCATACTTACGGTCATACTCAAACATCCATTCATAACTTAGATCTGTATGCATTATTACCTATCATTTTCAAAGCTTTTTACTTAAACAAATACTATTCAATGCCTATATATCAGATTATTTTAGTACCTCACTTTTGTGCTGCGTAGCTAGATGGATGTACAGGCTAATATGTAAAGTTTATACTCAGAGCATTCCAATAGTAGCATAAACAGCAAATGCTTTTGTCTCTGTAAGGAGACTTATCTAACTAACACGAAGCTTAAATGTAGTTTAGCAATTATTTCTTTATTCACTCACTCACTCACTCACTCACTCACTCACTCACTCACTCACTCACTCACTCACTCACTCACCTCACTCACCTCACTCACCTCACTCACCTCACTCACCTCACTCACCTCACTCACCTCACTCACCTCACTCACCTCACTCACCTCACTCACCTCACTCACCTCACTCACCTCACTCACTCACTCACTCACCTCACTCACCTCACTCACTCACCTCACTCACTCACCTCACTCACCTCACTCACTCACCTCATTCACTATTTATTTGTAATTTGTTATTTATTTTTTTGTGTTATTTGTTTATTTATTTATTTGTTATTTGTTACTTGTTTATTTATTTGTTATTATTTGTTATTTGTTATTTGCTATTTTCTATTTGTTATTCATTCGTTCGTTTGTTCACTCACGCACTCACTCAGTCACTCACTCACTCATTCACTCACTCACTCACTCATCCACTCACTCACTCACTCATTCACTCACTCACTCATTCACTCACTCACTCACTCATTCACTCACTCACTCACTCATTCACTCACTCACTCATTCATTTATTTATTATATTTTTCGGTTTATTCAACCATGAAAACATCGTAATAAGAAAGTCACACACTGAAACTTTCTGCAGAATATTGAAAATAATAAGATTTTTTCTATCTCTATTTAAAAGCTATAATGCGTTAATTAAAATGCACAAAACTGACATGACTTTTCATCCTAGGGAAATGTACGATGAAGTCCCTAACTTGGTATTCATTTATTTTTCTTTCCTCCGCAACCTATACACAGATACTGATTAACACAGGGATGTTTTTCTACAACAACTACTTTTTGGAATCTTGTAAGCTCAAAACCTGTTTGCATTGTATCTCATTACTGGATTTTGAGAATTAACAAATTACCGTGATAAATAACGTTCAGGGAAAGGAACTCATAGCAGCTTAAAATCCCTGCAAGATAAAATGGCAATTCTCGTTCTATTTATTTTTCTCGTTAATATTTCCCATTAAAACTTGCTAGATCCAATAATTATTTTATATAATTGCATTGCAGTTCTGTGAATGCACGTGTTTATCCGCTCTTTTATTCTTGGACAGTCGGGTGAATATTCATAACAGAAAACGCAAATGAATACTAAGTTATACCAATTTGTGTGCACTATATAGGGTGCGAGGAAACAATCTACAGAGAAGTTTAGAGGAGGATGGAAATACCAAATAAGAATTTTGAGATTAGGAAGAAGTGGTTGCAAATAGGTCATAATGACTTTACTTGCATCAACATAATTTAAATCTGAATTACGAAAGAGCATATACGAGTAGAAATGAAACGTAACTCACAAGGTAAGTATGTCAACAAATGAGTACTAGAATGCTATGAGAAATGAAGCATTGCTTGCACAAACTGCACTTTACACTATGTGGTGAACAGGGCGAGTGTTTCATATTTACCATCTAAAAATCCTGTACACCTCACAATGCAAGCGCGGTATTGGCCATCAGACGCATCTAGCGACCATGACTATTACTATTCATTTCACATGCCACAAAGAGATTTTGCAATCCGGCTCTTTAACATGGCAGATTTAATTTTGTTTTATGTAACACCGTAAAAAATCTCGGAAACCTTGATCCCCTACAGAATGCTTATTTGAATATTCATTGTTTACTATACAGTTTCCTGTACATTTTGTTTCCACAACAAACATTTTTTGTCTACAGGAGAATAACTGATTAATTAATAACTAACAGAATTGAATCCCGAAATGAACAACGGGAAGGTTTTTAATGAAAGCAGTACAAAAAGTATTTCTTACCAAAATCAGCGTGAAATTCTGTAAAAGTAACTTGATCTAGGCTACAGTTGCAACATCTCCCAATTTCTAAAGAAGTCGTTTAACACCGAGGTACTTTTTTAAATTTACGTCCTCCAAAGTTAAGTCATATCAGACGATAGATGGAATGGGTGAAATGATCCTAAAATGAGCCCACGGTCCATAGAGCTTAGTGTTACTCGAAATTCGTATTTCGGGTTAAGGAAAAACACTGAAAAAGCCTTATCCATGTAACTCACCCAGACCCAGATTCGAACTCTGGACGTCTTGAACATGAGGTAGACACTCTACCATCTTCGCTATCGAGGTGGGCAACAAGGAGGTATGAAAAGTCACTTATGAGTATAGACCTCAAACAGAAAATAATTTCCGAACGTCCGTTCAACATGAAATACAACACTGTTGCTTTTAACAGTCGCCGAGAGCATGCATTACGAGTCTTTGATGTCCTTAATGTTGTATTATGTAATAAAATACTTAGAACTGATGTCATTATGTAAAGTAACAATTATCAGAATTACTAATACCCGTTAGTTTAAAACGAAAATGCTGAAACCGACACTGCAGTATGAAGTCCAGTAGTGCACCCAATTCCTAATGGAAGAGGCGGCTTAGCTTCTTTGATTTCAACGAGCAATTGTGTATGATTTGAGGGTCATTCACCTTTGACCTTTGACTCTTTGATGACATTACTTAGTAGGTACAAGAATAGCATATACAATTGCCACCCATTTGCTTCGCCAAGGAATACATTGTGACTTGCCACAGACCTGCAGCCGTTACCACATTTTATACAATCGGGTGTGAAGTAGGTCTTGCTGAGTACTGCACCACAGTAATCTGTTAAAACTGCAACCATAAATCTTCTGCAAGTATTTAATTTTAAATAAGTAAACTAATATTAAATTGATTAAGCTGTAATATCCACATTATTTCCTTGCTATTACCGATACCAACTGAGAAAATATAATCCCGATGATATTGCAAGCATAAGAAAAGACTCAAGCGTGAGTGCTGTTAAAAATTTTACTTATGCTTTAATTTTTATTGAAATTCCTAAACTGCATTTCCAAAGCGTCACATGATATTGTGACTTTGTGGGTTCGTGAAATGAAAAGTCCAATTACACAAACTCAACAATGTTCTTTATTTCTACCGACTTACAGTTTAACACTTGCCAATTACACAGAATTACGTGCTGCACACAATTACGATTCACCAGTTCGTCCGTTACAATTTCACTTGTACTCGCGATTACGTAAACTCCGATGCACATACACAGTTACGTAAAGTCTTCCGTTACACAATCTTCTCGTTCATTAACACGGCGCTCCTTTGCTAGCACGTCACGTCACTGACTGACTGTCTGTCTGCAACCCCCTTTTTATAGGAATATCGCCGTCTCTTCCCGACTTCTCTAGTTTCCACCCGAAAGTTCCAGATGGCCGTGGGAAAGGGGGAAGGGGCCGCCCGCGCAAGTGACATTTCCTCCAATCTTCCCCCTGAGTTAGTGACAGAGACTAATGGGAGGCGTGGCTCGGCCGCCCCCGGCCTCCTCACAGCTGCCGCCGTCACACCCTCCGCCAATTGGGTGACACTGCTCCCTCCTCAAAGCTGGTCGTCCCGAACAGCACCATCGTAGCGTGCCAGGCGGTCCAGGTGTACCACCAGCATCTGCTCGGAGTCTCAGCCAGTAGTAGCGCTGCCGTAGTTTGTGAATCGTTCGGTTCGCTCCCAGGTGTCCTCCTGAAGTACCGGCGTACACTTCCTCCAAGACTTCCGGGACCTTACTCCGGGGAAGTACCAACTGTTCTCTCTGCGTCTTCCCATCGGGTGATTCCCATACCCGGAACAGCACGCCATCTCTGGTCTTCAGCGAGTCCCATTGGGCCCAGTACGACTTGTAGGTTGCGCCCCCTGGTGCGATGTCCTCCCAGGTTGGTCTTGTCCCTGCCTCCACTTCCCTCAAGAGTGGCCCCAAGTCTGCGTCCACCAGCTGCTCCCTCCTCAGGCCTGCGCTATCCCAGCCTTCAGCAGGCACTGCCACAACTACTCGGACTGCTGCGGCACGCTCCTTCTTTTCCACTCTTGTGCACTGGCCGCACTCTTCTGGACAGGGTCTTTGGGACATGGCGTCAGCGTTACCGTGGCTCTTCCCTCTACGATGTTCCGAGGTGAAGTCGTACTCCTGCAGCCTCTGGACCCAACGTGCTGTCTGGCCTTCCAGGTTCTTAAAGCTCAATAGCCAGGTTAGGGCGGAATGGTCAGTCCTCAGGTGGAATGGCTGACCGTACAGGTACTTATGGAAGTGCTCCAAGGTCTTTACTACCGCCAATAATTCTCGTCGGGTGACGCAGTAGTTCTTCTCTGCCTTGGATAGCGTCTTGCTGTAGTAGGCTATCACCCGCTCATGGCCGTCCTGGATCTGAGATAGGACACCTCCAATGCAATGGTCGCTAGCGTCGGTGTCCACAATGAAGGCGCCACCCGGTTGTGGGAAACCCAAAATTCGAGCACTGCATAGGGTCTCCTTTAGGTGCTGGAAAGCGTTTTCGGCGTCCTCTGTCCACACATAAGGCCGGTGTTCCTCCGTCAGGCGGGTGAGGGGTTTTGCGATGTTGTCGGCCTTTTCCTCTAAATCATTAAGGCGGTCGTCTACTTGACCCATCCGCTTGCCCAGGTTCGTGACGTCATCCCTCACGCTGGCCAACCGTTCCTCAAACTTGGCGGCGAGGACCTCGTTCGCCTCCCTCATCTCCGTTGTCAGTTCGGCCATCTTTGCAGTCATTGTCGTGGCCAAGTTGTTGTTTGCCGTTTCCATCTTCGCTGTTAATTCGGCCTTCATTTCTTCCATCTTCCCGGTGATGTTGTCGTTGGCCGTCTTCATTTGTTTCAACTCTGCGGTGATGTTGTCGTTGGCCGTCTTCATTTGTTTCAACTCTGCGGTGATGTCGTCGTTGGCCATCTTCATTTCCGAGGTCAGTTTGGCCTTCATTTCCATCATCTTCTCCAAAATCTTTTCCAATGCCGCGTCCATGGTTGTAATGTTCGGTAATGTTGTTTTCCCGCTTCCTGACACCAGTGTGACTTTGTGGGTTCGTGAAATGAAAAGTCCAATTACACAAACTCAACAATGTTCTTTATTTCTACCGACTTACAGTTTAACACTTGCCAATTACACAGAATTACGTGCTGCACACAATTACGATTCACCAGTTCGTCCGTTACAATTTCACTTGTACTCGCGATTACGTAAACTCCGATGCACATACACAGTTACGTAAAGTCTTCCGTTACACAATCTTATCGTTCATTAACACGGCGCTCCTTTGCTAGCACGTCACGTCACTGACTGACTGTCTGTCTGCAACCCCCTTTTTATAGGAATATCGCCGTCTCTTCCCGACTTCTCTAGTTTCCACCCGAAAGTTCCAGATGGCCGTGGGAAAGGGGGAAGGGGCCGCCCGCGCAAGTGACATTTCCTCTAATCTTCCCCCTGAGTTAGTGACAGCGACTAATGGGAGGCGTGGCTCGGCCACCCCCGGCCTCCTCACAGCTGCCGCCGTCACACCCTCCGCCAATTGGGTGACAATATTCTGAATTTGTGGGTTCGTA
The DNA here is from genome assembly GCA_030765055.1 of Mantis religiosa. Classification (NCBI taxonomy): domain Eukaryota; kingdom Metazoa; phylum Arthropoda; class Insecta; order Mantodea; family Mantidae; genus Mantis; species Mantis religiosa. Next base: position 156,694,450 of record CM060950.1, on the reverse strand, counting down.
GAATTAAAAGTCCAATTTGCAGAAATTCAAAATGTTCTTTATTTCCATAGAAATACCCTCTGGTCAATCCTTCCAGTAGAAGAATTACGTCACATACACTGTTACAATCTACCAGGATGGTTGACCACAACAAAAGCGTTCACACATCAGTTTCAATTACAACTCTGTTTACGACTCCCCGTTGGCGTGACACGATCTCTTAAATATACCTGTATTGATAATTCTACACTGTTCTCTAACAAACAAGAAGCAGAATGTCCTCTAACAATCAAGGTGTCACTATAATGTGCCATTTATCTCTATATTTACGCATATCTTTTTATCTCCGCGCTATTTTTATCTGCTTAGGCAAGCTCTTTATCTCCGTGATACATTATCCGTCCGTTATCTCTCCGTGCCGAACCTTTGGGCGCATCCATGTGACAATACGTAAGTTACACAAATGAGACAGAAATCCGTATAAGGAATTAGCGAAACTGGCAGGAAAAGGGAAGCGGAAAAGAGAGGAGAAAGAAGAGGTCTAGTGAGAGAGGATAGACTAAGGCACAGAGAGAGAGAGAGAGACAGAGAGAGAGAGAGAACGTTTGAAAGTAATGGGAATAAATAATTTTTACACTTAACACGGTAACGTGAACAGAGATTTGCAACTGTTTTGACGTACAAAGCGATATCTGCTTACCAGAAGGAAAAGCAAATTGGCTCACCCGGGACAGTATAGTAATTATTACATTAAATAATGTTCCTTTTTTTAATTTACGTGTTCAAAAGTTAAGTCATTTCGGACGATGAATGAAATAGGTGAAATGATACTCAAATGAGTCCAGAATCCGTAGAGCTTAAGGGTTTATTGTA
>CM060950.1:156568598-156691098 GCA_030765055.1 Mantis religiosa | reverse complement strand
ATAATAATAATAATAATAGTGGCGGTGGCGGCGGCGGTGGAAACAATAAGTCTCTATTATTATCATCATCATTAATTATTATCATTATCATTATCATCATTGTCATCTTTGTCATCTTTGTCATCATTGTCATCATTGTCATCATTGTCATCATTGTCATCATTGTCATCATTGTCATCATTGTCATCATTGTCATCATTGTCATCATTATCATTATCATTATCATTATCATTATCATTATCATTATTATTATTATTATTATTATTATTATTATTATTATTATTATTATTATTATTATTATTATTATTATTATTATTATTATTATTATTATTATTATTATTATTATTATTACTATCATCACAGTTCGTGAAAATTACAGTATGTAGGTTAATCGATAAAATTTGACACTAAATGTTAGGATATTAAAAACACTGGTAAATGGCAGTGTTATTAACACGAGAAATCTTTTACATAAAGGAACGGAACGAAATCAAAGGAGTGCAATGTTATAGCAGAAGTCTCTCCTTACATCGTCATGTGGGTACCCTATTCGAATTAATTTAACGGATATTGGAACGCCATATGCACTTAGAAAGTTACAAGTTTTACCGTACAGTAGCCTTTCTTTATGACGACCTGCTATGATCTTTAAGGGACCAGCGGTATCAAAGCGAGTCTTTAATTTTTTTTCAAAATTAATTTAGTATTATTTAAGGTATATATTTTCATAACAAAGGACAAGTTGAGGAATAGTTAGAAGTAAGTTTACAGCACAATACGTTAGATTACAGAACAGATATTAATATGTTAACATATTTATGACAATTTAGGTTATGCAACCAAAGAATCACGGGATTTACACACAAACACACACAAGCACACACACACTCAGTTGGACTGAGCAAATCGTGTGATTTTGATTTAAATTGTGACTACCATATAAGTGAGCATGAAGCATGCTGATATTACGGGGCTTGTTCAGAAACAACTATTGAGTGTTTAGACATAAAAATAGACAAATACCTCAACTGTTTTGTAATTGTTGAATATGTTTGCACAGAGAACGTGTCCGATGATTCTTCATGGTCTCACTTTGCCATAAAGTTAACTATCACTCCTTCCCTGTCATCGTTTCTATCATTCTTGTTTCAGATTTTTTTAGCAATTTTAATATCTTCTTTAAAGAGATAGCTCCATACAGTAATGTAATAAGCGTATTTAACGGTTATACATGTGTGAACTTTTAATTGTTATTAATCCGTTCTTTTGCAAGTGATATTAAACTATTCAGCAGCAAGACACTGCATATTTAACATAACTACAAATTACTAGAAAATAATCCACAACAGACCACAGATTACTTATGTTTACTACACACTTCTAAACCTCCCGAAGTTTTGTCCATAAGAGTTAGCATCCACACATCATCAGATATTTTAATCAAGTTGCTGAGGAGGACCATAGTCACAGCAACTAGAGTGCCTTATTTTTCACTGTGTAACACATTGGCAATTTTCACAGAGTAGCTATTGAGCTTCATAGTAAAATTAAAGTAGATGTGTTAGTTCAGTACTTTATATTTGACTAGAATTAACTGCTTATCTATCCATCGTATTTAATCACTTGAAATCTGCGCGGTTTTTTCTTCCCATGTAGGAAGATGCTGTACGAAGACAGCCTAATAAGTTAAATGCCATTCTCTACAGATCCGTACATCTATTAAAACGCTCACGTAATAATAAAAACTGTAATGAATGATAATATAGCTGAGATTATGTATTGTATATTTGCAAACAAGCTCTGGCTAATATTTTCTCGTTTTTGTTTTATCTGCTGTGTACGCCACTAGTTGCTTCCGCTGCCTTTGTGATAAACAATCTCTTATTCAAATCCGAGATTAACAGTCCGGGAACCATTTTCATGCGGTAATGTGTCAACCGCGCTATATCTCATTTAAACAATAATATTTTACTGTAGGGAAATCGTCGTATACCTCTCGATCCATATTGTCTTTCATTTCCTAAAACATTTTAATAACTTTCGCTTCCTAAAGCACATTTATCCTGTGACACATTCATATCGATATATGTGCGTGCGTACATGCGAACCCTATCCGCGGTGGTGTATTGATATCGCATTTTATATCGATTTATGTTTTTTATATGCCGTCTAAGTAAGAGGGATGTTTAACTGGGTGGAAGGGCTGATAGAACAGAGGTGAGCTATTCTCCTTTCCCTATCCTGCTCTTGCCTCTAAGCTCAATAGGCGTTCATTTTCAGCTCCATAAAAACATTTTGTGAGAGACGCCTTTTTTCTGTAGAGGAAGGTAATCGGTACGGAAGGATGCTATAATGAATTAATACAGTATATCCGACAAAAAAATCTGTGTGATTCATGTCCTATATAAGTTACACGTGAACAATGACAGATGACGAGAGTCTAAGGTAATTTAAATTTTAATGTACTTTCTACGTGAAAACCTTTTGGCAAATGTGACTCCACGATTAATCCTTTTTGTCCAATTGTTAATTTACTTTCTAGCCAATATATATTACTTATCCACCTCATCAAGAAGACATAACAGCTATGAAATTAGGAAAGATAATCTACCAGTTGAACAACAGAAAACACTGCTTCAGTTTATCAGGCTACATTCGGATCCAAGAAGAAATTACCCATGGAAGATCACGGAATGTATAACTTAGCAAACATCAAATATACGAATAAAGTATATTTTAATAAATTCAACATACGGTACATACAAGTTGAGTTACAACTTAGCACACATTTCATTTCCTAACCCACTTTTTTCATCCTTCAGAGATTCAGAACAAATGAATCTGAGATTTTACCAATCTCTTCTTTGCCTCCTAATTCCATATTAATTATATATGATGAATTACTAATTTCCACCACAGAAAGAAAAATATTCATGGAAATAAACAAACGTATTTTCTGTATTCAGCACTTTCACCAGAAGAAGGATGATAATCATCAAAACTAACATCACAGGACATAAAAGTAATACATGAGAACTATTTACCCTCACTGAATGAAAGGCACACTTTTGTTGTCATTTTCTGTGAACTCTAAGTTAAATTACACATGCGCATAAACGCGCGCGCACACACATACACACACACACACGCACGCACACTCCGCCCCCCCCCTCTCTCTCTCTCTCCAGTTTCATAACAATGCCATGTGGATATGTACCTACTCTTGTTTTGGACAGCATTTAACTTCATTATTTCTTTGCTTACTCGTAAATCACTCACATTATTTTAATAGATTTTACCTTGTAGGATCAACATTTTAATAACCCTGATAATCTACTTTAACGGAGGCCTGCACGCCGATTGGATGAGTTGATGCCTTTCCATCTTTAAAAATGGTAATGACTTGGACATTCGGTATAATAAAGATTCCTAATTATATAATGCAAGGCGCAGCGTTAACCTAAATATTTTGCACAGCATGACGTATTACAGTTAACTGCTGTAGTTTGTGGTAGGTGATATTCTAAAAAACAAAATGACAACTTGATATATCGGTAAAGAGTTAACCATATTCAAATCTGTAGTAACAAAGCGCAAATTATATTTCTGAAAGCCATGAATGGATCTCCCTTTAATATGTATCTGTGATATGAGGTTAGATAATAACATATTATTTGCAGTCGCATCAAATAACACTCACGTTGACTACAAATATATGATTATGTTCGGATTACTTTTAGACAAATTCTGATCCTTTCATAATATAAGAATAATTGAGAAAAAAGTTTTATAAAACTTTCTGATATTATTTCGACGAAACACGCTTATAATGAACTTTAAAAAAGAAAAGCATTTCAAGGCATTCACATTTTGAGGGCTAAAAGAAAAGAAAACAAGGGAAAATGCAGGATTATTTGAAACCTTGTGCTTTTGGAATTGTGTTTTCCTGTACTTCATTGCTTCATTTGGGAAAACATGAAGAACACCATGGCGTAGTTTATAGCTAAATCACGGACGCTGACAATGATAAATGTATTTGTTCAGTTGAATATATACTACATGCCTTATCTCACAGAATAGATTTAATTCTGTTTCTCCCTGTAGTTTAGACGGAGTTTTAACAGGCCTTGCGCTTTATTAACATATTTAGCTGTTACCATACATCAACAATTGCTCTTAACCCTTGTATGGAGTAATTCATAAATCACAGATATCCATCACCTAACATTCAGATCTACAACATCTATTGGCATTAAGGGCTTAGTTTGAATGTGAATGTGGTGATAGCGCTTTCTGAGGAAATAATGGGAGCAAGCCATAAGTTGAACCTGTAACCTGCTTGCCAAACTTGTTACTCAAAATGTTTTTCTGCATCGGCCTACAAGGTTTGGTCCCGAGAGAGTTTTGAGTATAATAATGGTCAGAAGGGGAGATAAAACGAATCTACAAAATCCAGGAGGTCAGTCCTTGTTCAAACATTTGCGTACAAGGCTCGTTTGTACACAGAAGAAACGGAGTTGTGTTTTTGGCTTTAGAAGTGATTCTGCTTGGTAAACTACCCTTTTCACTTTTTCTATGGAAGTTGGTAAGGCAAGTGAATCGAAAGTAATCATGGCTGCATAAAAGAAGAAATAGAAAGTGAGTTGGTTTCAGATATCCATTGTTATGATGTAATACCAGTCAATAGTCTTACTAATATATTCTAAATGTCACTATTCCTTAAATAAATTTAAAAAATGCACATTTATAATACAATGTTAAATCTGCTAAATTGTTCTATCTCAAAAATGTATTTTAATGCACGCAGAAAAGCACAAGAGTTACACTAAAAAGTTATATAGGTGCTGTGTAATGTGTAATTCTTGCCGCACTTTATTCTATCGTCTTCCTGCATTTCGTCGTGTGGTATATTTGTAAGAAATAGAAAGGATACAAATAATTCGTAACATCTTTATGCTACTAACTTAAACTAGTTGTTAGTGGTTTCTTTTAACCTCCAGATACACAATGATACTTTATACGCATTTTCCATTTCCAGATAAAGGTCTGGTGGATTAAATATTTCATTTTCAGTACGGATATTACGTTATCCTTGTACTTCATTCTTAAAATATTTTCTTTAAAATATTTTCTTTGAATGAAATGGAAGGAGTATTAGATAATGCAGGCTAACATTAAAGCCATAAATTGAAACACCTCTTTCTCGAATAGCGAATTTTGAAAAAGGTACAGGACGTTTGAATTAAATTGATGTGCACATATTCAGAATGTATTACAGTGAATTCAGAAGAAATGTAAGTTTTGCTTATAGTTTTGCCCATCTCACTCTTATAATGGAATTACTGGACATTATTTGTGATTAGTGACGTAATTGATTACATGCGATATAATATGCATAACAGTACATTACAACGGTGAGACTTAGGAACAGTGATAAGGGAATCCACACAGTTTATGACAGTATTTCAATGATGTGATACAAATACTTAGAAAAGCTTTGCCATTGGTTCGATTTCAATATGAAGCAGCCCTTTCTCTCCATATAAATTCTAAATCAGAGGAAAAACCTATTATGCCAAACCTTAAAAGCCTTAAGCTTATTTGTTCTAATTTCTAGGCTGTGCCATAATAGGGAGCAATTCAGCTCATGTACATAAGATCCTCGCCCAGAGAATCGAAGGACTGGTCTGTGCTTAGAGGGTAAAAGGTTGACTCCCAAACGAATTAAGGGGAGAGATGACAAATATTTCATTTTAACAAGGTTAGAATTTCACAAAAAGCTTTCTGTGTATTCTTTCCTCTCGAGGAAGCACCACATTCCTCTTGTTGCTCTTTCCTAGCATCGCTTAAACTGGGTGTTTTGCAGTTCACACATCCGTCGCCTACTGGTCGAGAGAGGTCTGAAAAGTCTCCGATCTAATAAAGATATGAGACATTCTTTCAGATTTTTTTTTGTCAACATAGTCTCATTGTAACCCTATACACTTCTCCCAGCGATGCTACCATCTATGTAACCCGACCAAATAGTACTCAGCGTTTTTCTCTGCAAAATAATTGTTCACGAATGTGATTGCCGCTTCATTTGACGAAAATCTCTGTCTTCGAGCACAATTTTCAGACGAGGGAGCAAAAAGAATTCGCTTGGCGCTAGATCTGGTGAGTAAGATGGATAGTCAAGCAGTTCAAACAGTAATTCGTGGATTTTTGCCATTTCAACCGCTGAAGTGTGAGACGGTGCGTTGTCTTGGTGAAAAAGGATTTTCTTTTTGTGCAAATGTGGCTGGTTTTCCGCAAGTTCTGTCTTTAGCTTGTCAAACAGTGATGCGTAGTATGCTCCTGTAATGGTTTTTCCTTTCTGAAGATAATAGAAAAATTAACTCTATGACTATCCCAAAAAGTCGCCATCACTTTCCCAGCCGAAAAACAGCTCCTTTTTTGAGCCGGTTTCCCCTTTGCAGTCCACTGTTTGGACTGTATTCTTGTTTCGGGCGTATAATGGTGTATCCAAGTTCCATGTACAGTAGTTGATCGGCGCCAAAACTCGGATTTATGACGCATTAACTGCGCCAACAGAGTGTTGGAAAATGTTAATTCGAACTCGTTTTTGGTCTAACCTGAGCAACCAACGGCAAACAACGCACAGACAGCTCTGCCATCTCTAAATGTCGATTTTTTTTTTTTTTTTTTTTTTTTTTTTTTGACGGTTTGTCTCTACAACATTTAGGTTTTTTTAAGGTTTTTTTTTTTTTTACATTTTTTACTCACATCAACTCATTTTTTTTACTCTTTGTATAAGTGTCTTAAGTGATCATTTTAAATATTTCTAAAGAAAGAAAGACTATTGAGCAAGTATATCCTAATTTTTTCATTTTTTTCATCTTTTATTTTTTATTTCGATTTAATATATGACAAACACGTTCTGTTGACAAGTTCATAGCCTCTGCTATCTCTCTTACTTTAATTCGGCGGTCGTCTACCGCCATTTGGTGAACTTAGGCGGTGTTTTCGTCGGTAGTTGCAGTTTCTGGACGTCCTAAACGTTCAACGCCTCCCAAGCTCTTACGGCTACGTTTAAGTTCAGCTGCCCAAAATTTTACTGTGGTAATGGTGCAGAGTTCCTTACAGAGAATGCAGCTCATCTGTAATTTTCGTAGGCTATTGTCTTTCAAAAACAAATATTTAATGACAGCTCGATACTCGGTTTTGTCCATTTTCATAAACACACTCGTATCAACTCACTCAAACGACTGTTACATAATAGCTGAGTGTCCGAAATGGCTGAAACGTTGGTGAGTACTGTCCAATGCAAAGTAAGTCCCTGAAAGGAATGCGCCCCCTTACATAGTGGGACAAGGACAGCTAATGTGTGTGATATAAAACGCATGCTACACAAGAAGCAGAACTGTTAAAAAACGCGCCCTATACACTCTGTACACTAAAATGAAGAAGATTCATTCACAAAAGCAGAAGCCGTCAGAATGTTTTTGGATATCTGTAACTGAACTGACATGGGGTGTCAAACTACTGAGGGAGGGTGCAGCAATCTTTTTCGATCCCCATGCGTCTCATTCCCCAGAGACTTTCATTCCTGTGGTATACTATAGCTGTCAACAGATGAACACGAAAATCACTAGCTTTTATTTACGAGTGCTGCCATCTTCATGTTGAGGTCGGAAACTTTTCAGACCACCCTGGTATGAGGAATGTGTTCTTGTGACTAGCAAAACTAATACTTTGTAACCAAATGAAACCCCTGAAGGTCGATTATCATACTGTTAAACTTAATGTTTTCGTTCGAAAGAGATTTCCAATATTTCCCCCAATTTTGCTTTGTGATTATTGTGAACTGACTTTATTTGAGTCAGCAGCACATAATGTGGATAAGGACGTACTTTAATAGTGTTAGACGGAATAAGATATAGTAAAAATGGCTACCGTGGGGGAAAAATAATTTGAATAAGGATGCAAGCACCTGCTATAGTTATATCGAGAAACAAGCTACCTTGCTGTAAGTCCAGAAATATAAGTAAAATATTTTATTCCTCTTATTGCTCTAAATGTTTAAACCAAATACAACAACTTAACAGTAAACTATTACCTTCCTCACATGTACCTGGAGATTTACACCGAAACTACTTGGTAGCAAACTAAAATGCAAGTTGGGCACTTTTACACTACAACAATATTACAGCTTAATGTGAAATGCTATAATGCGTTCATTGTTATAGAGGGAAAATTTCTATAGACAGAATAAAAAAATAAATTGTTAGAGACTAAACAAAACCTCAAGCAAAACTTCACTGAACTATATTTTTATAATTCTTAATAGGGATAAGGAGTCCCAAGGGTTCATTTTATTTTGGTCCATTGCCCACCATATTGTACAAGATACGATGTCCGTGTTAACTGGTGATCCTTATGTACTCAAATGTTAAGTAGAAACATTTTTCATTTTATCAGCGTTTCTGCATCCCTTCTTTTTCTCTCCCCTTTCATTGTATATTCTACATTTCTCTGCCTCTCCACTCTATTCATCCCTCTTTCTTCCTCTCTGTATACCTTCGCTGTATTTTTTTATCTATAATAAACTGCTTTATTCTGGATGTTAATATTTAATCACAGAGTAAAAGGCTTGATACATCACAACTTGTACCTCTTTCTTATCCTTGAATCGGGATCGGAATTCTACTGTTTGGTAATAAACGGTGAACGCACAAGAAAAACACTGAGAAGTAATTAGTATAACATTTTGAACATTCATCCTATCAGAACATGGTATCTAAAAGGTCTTTGTAACTTTTCTTAACTAGCAAAGCATCTGCCGTGCGATTGGATTCCTCTGATAAGAATATGATCAACACTCTCTATACCACTTGTTTTATGTGTGATATAATATGTGTGTTGTACACGGTATTTGGCAAGTCTCTTGGCGTTATTTTGTGAAAATATCTGTATCTCTCACTCTCTGACACACTGGTAACATAAAAATATTATACTGGGTGATCATGTTCAATAACACCTACCGTAGTCCACTCTTGCCCTAAATTACGTCAGAATTTTGAAACGAGGTTACAAAAGCGGAATAAGTTTACATTGATCTCGAAACTCCATAAAGAGTCAACAGAATGTTGTTTCCGGGCTTGAAGGCCGTGGTTTATACGATGAAAAAATATCTGACGTTTGCCCGTAGCTCCGGAGAGCATGTTCAGAAATTCAGTCCTGGCTGGTCGCAACTAGATCTAGACCACAAGTAGAAATAGTTGTGACCAGCCAGGACTAAACTTCTGAAGATGCCCGACGGAGCTACGGGCAAAAGTCAGATATTTTTTCATCGTATAAACCACGGCCTTCAAGCCCGGAAACAACATTATATTCGATTAACGCCGGCCGTGAAAGTCTAAATTTGTCCATAGAGGTTGCCTGTAGTAATGGGCGGGTTGGGGTTCTGTTTACGTTTGAGCTGTACATTTCAATTTGTGTTTTGTAGCACATTGTGTGTCCTTAACATCAGGACATTTAGTCTGTATTATTCAATCGCACTTCAGTACACGCGTTCTCGTTAAAGTAGAATGTGAATCAATGTATAATTAATATTGGAGAGAGATCTCCCTATTTTAAACAGATGTCTCGAACGAATCCAAAGGGACAGTTAAAAAGCCAATTGATTAAAATTTTTATGCAATATTTAATTTACAAGAAATCATCCATGTTTCCATCTCTTGAATTTTCTCTGTGTTGTTTATAACAAGTGTATTTGCCTTGTTACGGAAAAAGGGATCCATGTGAGATGGTGAGGAACACTGAAGGATGGCCTTCAGCAGAAGATACAGCATATTATCTTAATGAAATGCAGTAATCGACAGAACTAGGAGCAAACCTTAAGGACCCCCACTTCTCCCTACTCTGCTTCTTTTTTTCTGGAAGTATCTGAAGCAACACTTTTTGCTGGACGCTCCAAAATTCTGAACCAACTGTGAAACTTCATATTCCAGGATAAAACTGTCATGCCTGTACTGCTTAAAGTAGCCTTCCTGAAGTTAGTGAAGAAAATAAAGACACACAGCCTAACAGTGGGCAGTTGAATCAAAGGTTGAATATTTTATTGTGTTAATTATTGGTAAATATATTAAAGCATTGGAATATTTTTACATTTCCTACTAAAGGTTAGTGTAAAGCTTAAAATATGTAACGCAATTTATTTTGCTATTCTCTCTGCCTGATACTGCCCAATTATAAAACATTAATGGTTCTCTATCTCCGAAAATATTATGCAAAGAAGCCAAAGGTTATTTTTTTTTTTTTTAGGTTTCAGGTTGTACCCTATAACCATTTATGAGGTAATTGCTACTATCCAATATACAGTTTCTTTAAGCGTCAAGAGAGCGGAACCACGTTGTTTTGGAAAAATGTATACAAGTATATTGTTCACTCATTTCAGACTGGATATTCTTACTTTTTCTACTACATATAGTGAGAGCGGAAGTATTATATTCCCCCTAAAATCGAATACTGATATTTTTGCGAAATACATGTTTTGAAACTCACTGGATTAAAAAATAGGTACGTGTGTGCGATCATAAACAAAAAATGAAAGTTCAGTTAAGTAACAAACTTGACATAAAGTTTAGCACTTCTCTAGAATGCGACACAGAAGGTTCCAAGAAGCTCCCTTCCCGCTTCAGACTGATTTTTTTTCAAAAGTTTTAACTTTATTTAAAATGCCATATGTTTATTTATCATCATGGCCTATCAAACATATATATTGACTTTCCTGGCAATATCTTAAAATGTGCTTCTTATTCTGGATTACTTTTTCACAAATACACTGCAACAAATATAAAGTGTTACTAATGAAAACACGTAGAACGCGTTAAAATACATAATTTATGTGAATCACATTTTTTCTGCAGTGAAACATTATTGAGATTTTCTTTGTAATTCGTTTGAATTTTCGGGATAAATAAAATATTAAATGTACAAAAGATGGATGTCTCGTTTAAACATAACTTATATCACAAATATGTATAGTATTCGAGATTTTCCAGTTTATTTATTGAATTTTGGAGTAAGTACATTTCTGTCAAATGGGACTACATTTTCATCTATTGGCCATGAAAAAGGAATGAAATATATAGCGACAAGCTCCAAAGTATGTGACCATGGCTTAAAGTCTAACTGCGCTCCCATATTCTCGTTGAACCTACAAGAAAATTAACCATAAGTTAATTTACAAAACTGTTATCTCATTTAACATAAAATAGCTCGAGGGAATAAATGTTCTCTCGAATAGTTTCTAAATGAATAGAGTAAGTCGTGCGAGTGCAACTACAAGATTTTTAATCAACTAACGTCAAACTTAAAACATTTTAACTATTATGCCGACCGTCTGTGCTTGAATTATTCATAGTGATACCTTGTTTGAATTACATTCGAATAAGCTAACTAGGCACACAATTTTGTATTTGCGGGGGTGTACCTGAATTTTATTTCAGGTGTAGAACTAAATATTTAGAAAAAATAAAGTAACTTTGGTATAAAAACTATTTCACAAAAGCAATAATTAAGAAAAGAGGTATGTTGCTGATACTGAAAAGAAGAATGACAGACAGGCCAAAGAGAACATGAATAATGGAGCTTTTAAAATAGGAAGCGGAAGAAGGAAACAATGCAGAGAGCAAGGGCGTCTGGCAATCATAGTATGCCAGGAGCTAACTGAAATTGAAAACACGCTCCTGCGTTGGAAGAGTTTTTCTAACAAAATGTTTACGACCGTAAACAAACGGCACAGTGGACCACTGAGACTAAGGTTGCTCGAAAAACATGCTGGGCTTGTACCTTGCCTAGAGCAGAAACCTTACTCACAGAAACATTCAGGTAGCGTCAACACAAGGAAAGTATCAACATGTGCGCACTGTCATGTTTCAGAGGAACAAAACCACTATAATATACCATCGTCTTAATGGTAACGCTAGACACAAGGGTTTGTCTCAAGTGATGTGCACTGTCATACTTTTGTATGGAATAGCACTTAGGATGTGTTTCCTACCATCTATCTGGCAGTATTACACCACTGAGGACGTTCAAATAGATGTATAATGTCATTCTTGTCTCATTCAATGAGATCGAAACTGAGATAATCTATCTCCAAACATCTATGTGGTGATGTTACAGCCATTGGGAGGCTTAAATAGAAATGAAATGCCACTCTTTTGAATGAGATCGCAGTTAGCATAATTTATTTTCCTGCATCTATCTAATGCAAGGAAGGTTCGATAGACGTGTAATGTCACTGTTTTGAATGAGATCATAACTGAGATAATGTATCTCCAACCATCTGCACTATCGCTCCCTTAAATGAGATCCTAGCAAGTAGAATTTGTCTCTCAATATGTATCTTTATAGGTACATATATACCAATATGTACTTTTTGGTATTTTATAGCAATATGTGTTTCCACAGCGATAGGGAGGCCTCCATTGCGTATCACTATAATGCTTCAACCATCATCGAACTGGCAAAGTTAGCATATGGAGGGTTTCGATGGAGGAAAGTTCAGGAATACCTTGTAATTCTACAAATACCAAAAGTTCTCACTTAGCAACTTGCGACATATGCGGATATAGACTAGTATTTGAGTTACTTAAAAACGTTCTTTCACAGAAGCCGTGTCTAGACATAGATGAGAAACTTCGATATGGGAGATGGGTTTTCCTTATCCTGAAAAGATGAATGTCTGGTAACTCAAAGCTCTATAGAACCTGGGCTCATTTGAGTACCATTCCACCCATTTTATTCATCTTCCGATACGACTTAACGTTGCAGGACGTATTTTTTTTTTTTTAAAAAAAAGACTGCCTGTTCCACACAAAGATATACATACATAACACATATTATAAAATACAAATGTTTTGTATGTATTTTCCTTGGTTGTATTCGGAGACTTTACTAGGTACTAGTAATATTAATTTTATTATCTAAATGGGAAAGTTATCATTGGGTGCCACATTCAAGAGTAAAAACAGATACTTTTCCATTTAAAACTTAATATATCTGCCATCCGAATACGCATTTATACGCGTTAACGTATACTGCCCAAACTGTGTGGAAATTGTTGTCGCACACATATATCACTTAATTATACATCTAGGTATAAAAAGGAACATGCATTTTACATACAAATGCGGACTGTGTTCACGATTAATATCCTCATTTCTCTTGTGAACCAAAGGGGAGCGCAAATATCAGTACGAAATAGTTAAATAAATATAATTATATAGAGGAAGAAGCTGCATGAAATCGATTAGTTTTAATGTTCCAAGGCGAAATTTGTCATTGAAGTGCAACTATCCTGACAATTTAATTGTCGATATCGTTGCTTGACCGAGCTAATATCGTTGATTATAGCCTATAGCCTCTGCGATTTTAATGAATTGGGAGAAAAAGGCTTATAAACATACGGTGACATGATAATCTCTGAAAACAGTATATTAAGCAATTATTAATCATTCCTTGGTACAAATTATTGAATACGCATCTTTATTACTGTTTCTCGGTTAATACAACTGGATTTGAATATATACATCAGTTGTTAAAACAAATAGAAGTATCTATTCAACGGTTGTATATTTGATACCCAGGTTTAATAACGTGAAGTGGAAAGAACCCAAAAAGTATAAATTATCAAAAGATAGGGCCAAAATATTAAATATCTGACATCTATTTCTTTTTACTATTGATGCATCAATTTCTGACACATGGATCAAATTAAAAGTTTCATTTATGCACCTGGCAGCACGTTTGTGGCCAATTTCAGTTAATATCTTGTAAGGATGGACAAGCTGCCTACGAATTGTTATTAAAATAGTAATGCAGATTTCACCACAACCAATTAGAGCAGAACACACACGCTCAAACAAATGAGGAAACGCAAGTAATGGCAGAAACTCATCTTGATTATTATATACATAATGTAGACACAGCCTGGAACTGTGTGTTCTTCTGAATAAACTCTCTCTCTCCCCCCTCTCTCAAGCGGGTTTCCAAACTATCACTTAATGGATATATATTTATTAAACAGCATTTCATTATGTGCAACAAGTCGTCAGAGCCAACATTATGGATTCAGAAGTCCATTCTAAAGCAACACAAATGGCTGTACCTTTTGGGCATGTCAATTAGAACCTACCTGCTCTGGAATAATAAAGCCAGTGAAGGAGATGGTTTTGCTAGATTAGCAGAGAACAATGCACTACATTCCTACACAAACCTTGTTGCGATTTTATTAGCCAGTTGTATGAAGAGAACGAGGCGTTGTAATGAAAATCAACTACGTTTCGGATGAATTGTGCAACGTAATTAATATATACTCAAATTTCTTGCAAACGATAGCAACAGTTCCACTTAGAGTAACTGGCGCATGAAAAACTGCAACCCCTACTCCGTTTTTACTCTGAATAGAAACAATTTTCGCCTCGAGTTACTGCTTCTGTTTGCAGACAAGATAGGACATTGTGCATGGCAACCGAGAACACTGCAACCTGTTTATTATTAATTGTGGAATTCTCTTGCTTTTCTGGTCATCAGTCACGCGTTCTACACCACTAAAAGGACTATTTGTCCAACCGACCTTTATGTCCAAAATTGTTAGCTATTGTGTAATTTGTGGTACCCAGGCGCTTACATGACTTTTAGAATTTCCTTTAGCTCATACGCTCCCTAGTTATCCTGAATGCTATATTCTCAAATTCACAACAATCATGTTTCCAACCAATACTTAGTCATACCGTTTCGTGAATTTCTACAAAATCACTGACACGTTTCATAAAAAATAAAAATTAGCTTTTTTGTCCTTCGGTGCGAATTTCATATATAGGGTATTGTGTCAAAATTATATAATCTGTTCTTTGTTGAAGAAGAGAGATTTAGGAACGGCGAGATAGTTGTAAAAATATGATAAATTCCTGAAGTTCATGAATATAAACTCTATTATTGAATAAATATTTAAACCTTAGATCTCCAGTTTTTCTTTGTCTTAGGCGTTTGTGAAGCTGAAATCTTGGCACGTTAAATGAATTAGATAAGAAATGACGCAAATAGTCAGTGGTCAGAAATAAAGTAAGTTTTGAGGCCAAAAGTGAACTGCGGAAATAAATTGCCACAACAACAAAAAATCCTAAGGAAGTGAGGCGCTTGGGGTAAATTGCAAACTGGGCATGCTTCTGATACACTTCCTTCTGCGACCTTTAAATGGGATGATTTTGTCCTTGCAGGCTACTAGGACAGTGGTGGTGTCAACCTGCATTCCCCTAAGTGAGGTGTGACGAGTGCCATGTGAATCCATCTCTAGTAAATAACTATATGCGTTAAGACAAAAACTCAAATTTTGCTAAACGTAATCCACCAGGAACGTAGGAAGTAATATTTCTAATACAACCGTAAAACCTTATATTTTTAGCTCCAATGGTTTTTTTTATACATATAAGCATAATACGCACTGCCACATGAGCACAGTAATGACCATCATTACTGGTTTGTACGTCTGCGTGTTCACATATATTTTTAACCACTTAGAAGTGGAATGTAAAGAAATGACATGAAGTTCTAAAAGAATTACTTTGAGCATTTCAAATCGTTTGCTAAATTCGATCTGCAGATCGTGAGCCGTCACCTGATATTTTTATGATAACTTCGTAATTTTTCCCAACAGAGTTCAAATCCGTAATGTTTACTGATCTTCCGTTTAAACACCAGGGAAAAGTGTATCAGCTGAATAAACTTTCAATTGAATTCGGGCACGAGGTAATCCGCCTGCCTCCTAAACACTGCCTAAAAAATCCACTTGAATTACGTAAACTGGGTACTGCAAGCAGAAGTAATACGTTTAAACTGACTTACGTTGAATGATCTGCTCGTGCAGAAATTAACAAAATAACAGACAACTGGAAAAACTGCGTAAGACATGCAGAGAAACTACAAGAAGTATACTTCTGGAAATAACTAACACGTGTCGAAATTTTGAAGCCCATCATCATTAATTTTCAAAAGCCTACCATGAAAACAATGACAATGACGAACTTCTCTTGACGTAATGGTGGCACTGACAGCTATACCAATGAGCCTCTGGCAGTTTCATTTTATTAGAAAAACGCATAATTCACAAGCTACAATTATAACGACATTATTTAAATATTATAATATGCGATAATTCTTATTGCAATTATGGTTTTAACAACTTTATTATTATAAGTTTGTAGAATTCGGTTTGGGTTCCCTTAGGTCTAGCCCAAGGAGACGTCATGCTCTAGGACTACATACGAGAGAGGGGGAAATATGAAAATAACGGAGCAACGCTGATCACGCAAACGTATTTCATTCGCTGCAGCCCGGATCTCTTCCAATTTCAAAAACGTAATAGTAGTTGTTTATGACACCCAGGATAGTCCAATTGCAGCTCGGTTAAAAAAAAAAAAAAAAAAAAAAAAAAAAAAACCTCTTGCGGTCATCTGACACCTTGTACTTTGTAAATAATGCCTACTCAGTTTTAGTACATCCAGTGAATTATATTTATGTTCATACCGTTTAGAGTTTGCCACACTACATATGTGACTTTAAGTACTACTGGGTATGCCTGGTCTAAAGTAAAACATTATGCATGAGAAGATAATGTACAGTGTCACGTGTCACTGTATGGATTTGAGGCTTTGGCAAAGCAAGGCATCACAAGCAGTGACAATAGAAGATTGGGAAGGATTCTGCAACCACTCTGAGAAAACTCAACAGCACCAGCGCCAATAATAAATCTGAAGAAGGCTATCTTTATTTTGAACTTGCTCAGCCCTTGTAAGGTAATTCTTATTCATGGTGTATTGCCATTTTTTCCTTTGATCAAACTGAAAGTTATGCACAGCAATAGAGCGCTTGCTTTTGATTTTGTAGTATGCGTTCTTGGTAATACAAATTCATTATCCTTGTCGCATTGATTTGAAACGGATATGAGTGCGAATTCCAATCAACAACATTTTCTCCGCTGGCAAACAGTACTTCCCACTTCTACAATGCACCACACATGTTTGAAAAGCTGGTCCTCATAGCCATGGTCGCTAAAGCGTATGTCTGTAGCGTTCCGCCGCGTAGAGGGTCGCGGGTTTGAGTCCCGCCTTGGGCATGGGTGTTTATGTGTATAGTGAATATTTGTGAATCTAGGAAAACAGATAGGAATATAAACGGAAATAATAAAAAATCGGTCAAATAAGAAAGATACGTATAAATGAAAGAAAAAAATTAATGCGTCCCCATGAGAACCTTCATTTTCTTCAATTAACTGAACTTTGTCGTTGCATAAATACACTTGTGTTTCCTTCATAAAGCTCGCATTATGATGATAGTAATCATCATCCCCATGGAGTAGTATTACGTTAATACCAAGAATAGTAAATGAAATGACAGAATTATCAGTAAGGAATCAGTGTGGACATAGATATTCTGAATTTTCCTAGCCAAACAATCCGATCTGGAAAGCTAAGCGTCTGACGCAGTTCCGGATTCGATTCTCCTTGATTCAGCTACTGTTATCTTGCGTTGTTGTTTTACCAGGTAAGCATATTATAGAGTAATATAAGTTGTCCTGTCCTCATTGCTTATCATACAAATGATTCTACGTAAACTTTATCGGCCATCCTCTGACATTCCTTCAAAGCATACTCAGCTCTCCATGGATTAATACACGTGATCCCACATATAATTTATCAGCCGTTGTCTGGAATCCCTGCAAGATACCGTCAACTCACTAATAAATGTGATCCTATCGTATGTATACTTACGACAGCCATCCTATGAAATTCCTGTAAGATAATATCAAATTTCCATGGGATAGCACACGTTATCCTATGTAATTCCTGCAAGATACAGTCAACTCTCCATCGACTAATAGTAGTTGAGCGCCCTTATACACATCATTACATCTATCGACTAATAAACCCATTCCACATATAATTTATCAGCCATTCTCTTAAGTACTTCCAAAAGGTAGTCACTTAGCCAATAAACGTTATCCTACATATACTTTATCGGCCATCATCTGAAAATCCCTGTAAGTAACTGTCAACCCTCCCTCAGCTAACAAACGAAATCCCACATATAATTTACCGGTCATTCGCTAAAGTCCTTGCAAGATGCAGTTAACCCGCAAACTGAACCTACATATAATTTATCGGCCATCCTCTAAAAATCCCTGCAAAATACAATGTACCTTCGATGGGCTAATAAGACCATACACTTCAATAGAATTTGACCGCGCCATGGCTGAGTGCTTAGACCTCTCGTCTCTCACCAAGGTGGCCTGTGTTTCATCCCAAGCGACCGCAAAGTGCGACTTGTGGTGGACAACACGGTTCTGGGGTGGGATTTCTCCGAGATCTCTGGTTTCCCCCGCCATCTCATTCCACCGGTGCTCCAACTTCATATCATACATCATCTGTGTCACCACCTGTGGTGCCCCATGTAGTAAAAGCGGGCGTTAAACACTACACTACACATTTTATTTCATTTTCTGCATAGAATTTATCGACTACTCTTCTGAAGTCCCTGTAGGATACAGTCCAACTTCCTTGGGCTAGTAACCATTTAAATACCGTTAAAAATTCCGTATTGCTGAATTTCACCAATATATTTCATTTGTCTTCGAATTTCCCAGTTCTAAATACCTCCCGCAGTCCGAAGTCTCCCATATTCATTCTTGCCTCTTCATTAATAATTCCCATATCTCTCGAAATGCTCCCATTCCTCTTCGCTTTTCCACCCCAGAAATTAAGTTGTATCTTCTCATGAAGTCTTCCGTACCTTCCATTCACCTCTCAAGTTTTTCCATCTTCGTTTTTATCTTCTCCAACACTTTAGTTTTAATCTCTAACTATGTTACACTTTCTCCATTCTTGATTAACTAAAGAATTTTTCTTGTAAGTTTTCCCGACTACTTTGCGGTTGCAATGTCACTTAGCTCCTTTTTCCGCAATTCCGCGGGAACAACTCTATCGCACATCCGTTGTATTCCGTTGCCAGTGTAGAACTCCGCAATTTAGTAGATGCTGCTAATACATTAAATGAAATAACATTTGGAAATAAGCGTTTGCGCCATACACATAGGATAATTCCCTCCAATTATTGCTAACTATGAAGACTGCGGAAGCTGTGAAAAGCTTCAGTCAGAGACAATGATCCTGGCGGAAATTGAACCGCGGGTTCCTCCCTGATAAATTTGCCTTCAAGTGTCGGTGCACATTGCCTGTAATATTTCAATGCATTGTCACTGTTGTATTCCAGTTCTTATAACCTTAAACGTTAACATATTGTATTGCTGTGCTTCGTCTCGCAGGTGTTCACATGAGTTAACTGCAAAGTGTCTGAAATACATGTATCATCGTATGGTACAGAATTGCAAGCGGTCCCCATGTTGCAATTACATTAGCTGCATGGTCTGCGCTTGAAATTCTTTCAGGTAACTAGAGTACGAGATAATAAACCTCCGTCGAATGAAATTTTCTGATTATGGTGTATACCTAAGGAAGCATGACGGTTGAACAGGCCTGTGGTAACATAATTGCATGGGAGAAGTGTGTTGGACAATAGCGTAGCACGATCTGTAGCTTCTGTTGCGCCGAGTTCTGTGTATACACCTACAGACTTATTTTAAACCATCTATAATTTATGTTCACACTTGTTTCAGTTCAATTTCCCAATACGGTGCAGTTCAGCCTATTGATGAAATACATTGGCCACTAGACTTTTCAGCAACCAACAACTCAGTTGACTAACTTCTGAAGTAGTCGGGAAGGCTATATGTTTTGAAAAGACGTACACTTAACACTCGCATTTTGGGTAACAACTACACATGAGTCCAAATAATCTCACTGAGAGACTAATTATTCCTAATCCCAACACTTTTTATGTCATTTTGCCTCTACCGCTAACGGCAATTCCTTATACCGATGTGGCTTTCCGTCGTTCACTTCCAATGTATGTCCATATGCCGTACATTTTCCACGTAATTCATTGAATGTGTCAGCATTCTTCATTAAGACTTGAACTAAGAGGCTCACCTGCACTTTAGTCAACTGGCAAAACATGTTTTACTTTACTCGCCAGTTCGCGCCTTCTGTCCTGTGTATTAAGCTTGCTGAAAACTGGTTCAGGAATTTACTGTCACTCTTGCAAGGAAGATTGTACCCTCTCCAAAGGTTCAGCGCAGTGGCCACCTGCTCTTTGACTCACATTTATACACTGCATATACAACTGCTCGTTCTCGATGCAGCACTCATTTGGGACTTTAGGTAACTCATTATCCTTCACGAGTGAAAAAAGGTAATGCAATTTTCCTCCCCTGAAATTCATCATCCAAATCCAAATTGCCCCCGATTAACACCCTCTGATTAGTCAAAAACTGGAACCAACACTTCGTTCAACAGCTGATCAAATTGGCTGAAATTCCGTTATTCTAAGCGGTAATTTTAGTGCTCGGAATAGCTGATTTGGACACATCACTCAGTCCTTGATTTACCCGTTGCAAAGTAGGCATGGGTATTTTATCCTATGCTAGCAATAATATTACTATTCGCATTACCTGATTCTAAGATCATTCTCGTAAAAGGGACACTAAGCTCCTCCATTCGCCTTTGAATTTCATTTAACCTCTTTCGTACTTCCAGTTGAGCGGATAGCTGTTTTTCCCATTTTTCCTTAAATTTACACACAGCTCTTCTCCAATTCGAACTAAAATTCAGCCTGAATCAACCATAAATTATAATGTACTTCTTTACCCATACCATATTTAACGGCCTTGTGCTCAATCTTAAGTCACTTTCTAATTTCACTATTTCTTCACCTATATCTATCCCCCTCACGCACTATTATATTTTTGACTTCACTTCTGAACTATCCCCTGTTAAATCGAGTCTGCTCTTTTTGCTGTCTCTTTAACGCTTCCCAATTTTTCCCTGAAATTCTCTTTGCCTTATATTTAAGTATTCCCTCAGTCTGGCATTTCGGATCCTTAATCCTTCCCACAATTTTAGTTGTATATTTACTCATTCCATTTATTTAACCACAATCAATTTTTGAATGTACCTGTTCTACTGCACTACCTGCTTGACTACACTGTTCACCGATTGTCTGCTCTAACGTATTGCTGATATTGCACGTTTTGCCTAGAGGTATTTTAAAACTGGAACCCCGGCTGTTTATTACTTCACCTGTAGTTCCTGGGTTCATTTCCTGGACACTTTCTCCCAAATTATTTTCCTCAGGAACAAACGGATGGTCTTCTGCACCCTATATACTGCATTTTCACAACTCCGCGTCACTCGTATCCTTCTGACGCAACTTTTTCTTATGCATTTATGCATTTTTCCTGTACAGGTCTTGTACACATCATATACACGGATCTTTTCTTAATCTTACAGTTGTTGTTCAGAAGCGTAGGTGTTTAAAGTGCCGGTGTCCTCACGCCTCTCTGTCGGGTTTCAGATGTGCGCGGCGTTTCTCCCAGTGCGTCGAATGCTTTCTTAGAGCATCACTTTGTTCCACTACCCGCAGTTCTGGTTATCATCTCCTTTGAGCCACGATGTTGTGAAGCAAATTTATAACGTTTTTCTGCCACTGCTTTAGAGACGATAGCTCAGTCGTATAGTAGCAGTCTTCATGGTGTTACATCCTTGCAGGTAATCGAAACAAGTACTCTCCAAAGGGCGTCCACTGGCATTCTGTTCCTCTCTCCTGCTCTCTTATTTTTGCTGCTGCTGCTGCTGTTCTTGTTGCTGGGTTCAGGTGAGTTTGAAATACATTTTGTTTGTCGGGTTCATGAGACTTTTAAGGTGGTCGGTATCTCAGGGTTGAGGTAAAGATTCTGAAATCCAAGTGAGGTTGCACACGTTTCATTCCAGAAGCAGATACACATAGCCATTTCAACCTGCCTTAATTGAAGCTTAGGTCTTCTACGCACCTTACTATGACGCTCGCAACTGCCTGACCATTTGTCCTCGACGACTGCCATACTCACAGAGAAAATTAATGCAGTTAGTCACCAGAGTTTGGCACTTTCGGCACGAAAACGAAACTTCTTTAAGTCTCAATTTTGCATCGCCAATTTCAGATACCATAATGTGTCTCTCTCTTAATTTTGATCTACATATGCATATCTGTAACCACCCCAACTCAACTTACAGGATTCTTTGATTGAAAACGTTTATGCAGTGGATCTGAATCTCCCTGCAGCTTCAGATCCTCGCTTTTTGATTGCGAGAACCTTGTGTGCAGTGAATAATATTTTACCTTAATCTTTCTGTTTCTTGCTAATTTTCTTTGGATCTTCGAACTTGAATTATACAAGTAGCCCCGAACAAAATGTATTTCTTAACGGTGCCTGACAAAGGGCTAGTCCTCTCGTAACACACTTCTATGTATCCGGTAAAGCAAGTTTCTTGCAGAAGTGTACACGGATTTCATAGCACATTTGTAGTGCTCACCGGCTTCAAGTTCCTTCAAGAACGTCTATGTTCATAAATGCCTTGAAATGAGATATGATGTATTCATATACACAAAGTTCCCATACAAATTTAAGGTGAGCTATTTTTGACTAAACCGTGGAAATTTTTGCCTTGTAATATATATCATAAAAGGCAAATCATGAAGATATATTTCTTTGCAGGAGTTAATGAAAGTTACAGGTGACTAACAAAATGAGGAACAATATGTTTTCGCTTTATGATTACAGTATTAGAATTGCAAAGTTTTTTTTTTACGGGACTGTAGAAAATGATTCCGATTATCCCCACTGATCAATCAGCAAAATAATGGCATAATTTTATAGAGCGAGTTAATTTGTGGATGTGTGCTTAAAAATCAAGAGTGTAAATTATTGTTAAACAGATGCGTTTTCGACAGAGTTTAAAAACGAGGGGGATCCATTTAAAAATACCATCTATAAATTCACAAAGATATTTAAAACACAAAACAAATTTTTGGAAGTTCTTCTAATGCCACATCCTCCGAAATCCTGAGATTAGTACGAAGCTCTCGCTACAAAAACTTGCACTTCTGTAGAGCAATCAACTAAGGATCTATCGACAAGTGGAGACAAATATATTGGCCATATTGGGCAGCAATTGCTGCGTCAACTTAAATTCTCTATGCGCTTGTAATTAGTATCTGATTTGTGTCTATGGTACAATACTGAATAAAATTTAAATTTAAATAGTAGAACATAATGTACGCCAGCTTAATATTAAATTCAAATGCACATGTCTGTAGTAACTGCTGTCCCCCTGACCGCAGTGATATCAACCTTAAAATATCAGTCATAAGCTAGACTAAAGATCTAATGAAATTTTCTCGGGTTCATATGAGAATATTGAGTTTTTGAATTTGTTTTGAACAAGCTGAGTGAATAAGGATACATATTAGAGCCATTAGGAATGAATTATAAACTTTTCGTGCAAGTAATAGCTACATAATTTCGTGATTAAGAACAATACTAAGTAGTACTGTGTAAATATCAGCATTTAGTGTTTTAAAATATAACACTATATTCACAGATTATTGCGTCGAGATGTGTATTGTAGGCGATACATAAGGTAAATGTAATTTAATATATGTGCAGCTATATCTTCAAGAAATAACCAAAGCTTAGAAATAATAACTTGCAAGGTAAGGCACATTACGAAAATTAGGCACTTAGCCTACATGGGAATTGTGTATCTTTGCCGTGTGTTAAAAGACAGCTATCCAGAATTTCAGGAATGATAGTATGTATCAGATTCCTAATAAACTTATGAATAAGCATTCTTAAAGGTAGATTAACAACGTCATGCTGCTAGCTAAAGAGATCACTTTGGGTACGAGTTCGCGACGTATTTTGCTAATACGAGGTAAATCCAGAAAGTAAGTTCTGTTAGGTAATAAAATTAAATTATGTACAGATACAGAAAAATTATTTATTTCACAAAATTCTACTACTCTTAAACTACTTTTCCACTTAAATGCCGAAATTTTGCAGGCTTTTGTCATAACAAGGCCCAATATTTTGTATACCTTCTTCATAGAAGTTTGCCGCCTGTATCTTCAACCAGTTGGAAACGTTTTCTTTCAGCTCTTCGTCATTGTTGAATAGTTGACCGCCAAGGAAAGTTTTGAGATGCAAAAACAGATGAAAGTCGCTAGGATCGAGGTAGGGCTGTACGGGGGGTGGTGGTTAAACAAGTCCCAGCCAAATCCCTGTAAGAAGTTTTTCGTCTCATTTGCAGTGTGTGGTCGTGCGTAGTCGTGAAGAAACACAACACCCTTTGACAGCATTCCTCTGCCCTTATTCTGTATTCCGCGGCGCAATTTCCTAACTGTCTCACAATAAATGTCTGCTTTCATTGTTTGACCACGCGGTAAGAAATCAATGACTAAGATGCCTTTCCTGTCCGAGAATACAGTGCACATCATTTTTCGACGTGTCAAGATTTGTTTCCGCTTGACCTTTGCTGGGGATGAGGTGAGCCTCCATTCCATTGATTGACGTTTACTTTCAGGGGTGTCGTAACAAACCCAAGTTTCATCTTCTGTAACTCTCTGTGTCAGAAATTCTTCGCCACCATCATCATAACGGGTCGAAAACTGAAGTGCACTACCCATCCGTTTTGTTTTGAGTTGCTCAGTAAGAATCTTTGCCACCCAACGTGAACAAAGTTTACGAAATTTCAGTTTTTCGGTAACAATTTCATGACCTAGGGATCGTGAGATTTGGGGAAATTCCATACCGAGAGCACTAATTGTAAACTTGCGGTTGTCCTGGATCTTGTGATCAATCGCGTGAACCAGTTCTTCTGTAACCAAAGATGGACGCCCACTTAGTTCTTCATCATGCACTTCACTACGTCCTTCATTGAACTGTCGGACGGACCCACCTTCTCACTAATATATCACTCATCGCATTTTGGCCGTAAACATTGCAAATTTGCCGATAAATTTCAATTGGTTTCACTTTCCTAGCATTCAGAAAACGAATCACAGATCTGATTTCATTCACAAGTGGCGGGATTTCATTCAACACCGACATTGTAAACAAGCACAACAAAGCGGACGTGGCTAACAGAGATCTCACAATGGCGAACGTTTCTTCTCCTTGATACAGAGCGTCTACCGCGCATGTGTGGAACTGCGATCGCAGCGCTGCAATATATGTAGTTACCTAAGAATCATTGTACTGGTGGAGGAATGTCCCAAATGGTAGCCTGCTTGTTCCATACACTTTTATCGCTTACTCTTTAGTAAATAGGATACATCAAGTAATTGGTCTTAGCCGCTCCTGTAAACTTCGTGCAGACGCGACGAAATTGTGGCTTCAATCCAACTCAGCATATTGAAAATCAATCGGGTCTACTGCAAAGGGTATGAAATTCCTTACATTGAAAGTCAGAGGGATGCACCAACATGAATAGACATCAACTTGAACAACAACTTTTAGTATGTGGTCATATCTCAGAAACTAGGACTATTAGGATACAATTTTTTAAGTATTTGTTACCGTTATGTTTCGTATGGCCATTCACTTAAATATCGCATAATTTTGTATACCTCCGCTTTATTTTAAACGTACATACCATAAAGGAAATAGCATTTTCGCCCAATAGGATACATTTGGCATGCTGCACAAAAAAAATTGCATGCTATGCCAGATGAAAAATGAAATTATCAATAATCATCTCAAATTTTCTCAAGATAGACGAGTATTTGATACCTATTTATTCACCAGAGTTAATAAAATAAACAAGTTAACATATATACATATACAAAATTGCAACACAAATTCTATATGTTAAATCAATGTGTAGCTAAGTAATCTTAAATTTAACCGGTGGTCCACGACCTGTCTGTTGAACGAGTTTAAAGGGTGCATAAGTGATTTGCGCTTTGCTTCTAAATATGTTTCTTAGATATTTCGTAGAAAAGGAGAAGGTATCATATTTATGAAATTGCACAACGAAATTACACGTATTGTTTTGGAATTGGTCCACGTTCTGCATGAAATATGGTGGGAGTGGAAACATTAGGCGTGGTTTAATCAAATCTAGGAGCGTGTGTTACAGATTCAGGGCACTTACTCTTCGACGGATACGCTACTTGCTGCTCTACGTTTCAGCGACTCTGGTAATTATATCTCTCCGAAGTACAGCAAACCAAGACTTAGTTTCCTTATCATTACGGAAATAATGCAATTTTGGCAAGCCGCTTTGGTCAAATGTCGCGAGGAATAAACAATATATCGGCGAATTATGCTTGCGTTATGCTTTGAAACACACCCAAGCATACTAAGGGATATATTTCTCATCTTTATTGAGGGAGCAGCAGAAGACAGACCAGTATAGCTTCAAAAATACAACGGAGCAGAAAAAGTGGAGCGTTATTTCAAAATTGTGATAACTATGCAGGGCGCGATATTGTTTCAGGTTTTATTCCTTGTATATGCTTTGATCAGTCCCTCTCACGCTTATTATGGCCCATGTCAGATCTACGAGTTATCATTTATGCATACTCAGTTCTTCTGTCGTCTATCCCAGGATCCAGTCTTCACACCTTAGTTTAGCATCGGTATAACCATTAGTTACTACAATTTCGTCTAAGTTTGGCTTTAAGTCTCATGTTACAAAGTCCACTTTATTGTTTCACACATATGTTTGAATTTATTTAGTTCATTATATATCTCTTCTACTCAGCAGCACGAGACATCACTACAAGATATTAATGGGGTAAATCTTTACTACTATATAATATTTTACATCTATTTGCTTATATTCTGCAGTTCCAAATTAGAATTGCCTGTGAACAGCAGTGTACAATAATTTAGAATTTCACGTCAGGCATACCATAAGAAAGGTTAAGGGGAATATTTTCTTTGACAGTTTAAGTGAGCGTTGACATTTTATAAAAGCAAAGTCAGCACTATCACTCACATTACACTTGCGTCCTTGCAAAATAAATAATTCATTCAGGAAAACTAAAGATCCACAAACTTTACGCAACATATCTCCGCAGTGCTCCCATTTTAGTCACATAAAAGTCTTACTAAGCATTAACGGAACACGAGGGAAACTGGTACTGCCAACAAAATTAATATTGCTTTCAGGTTTTAGTAAATTCTTCCAACGACGTAACCTATTATCCATATATTTCGGTTACTGCTTTAAAACAAGGCCATATCTCACCCACTTGTCCCATTGTTATCAGAATTTCAAAATGGAATGGATTCATGTGTAGCACTTATCATGGCCGTAACTAAAGCACACACATACATACACGGACGGCAGCAGAGAGACGATCCATGAAGCAATATGAATTATGCCACGGACGTTATTTCTGTTGTCGCCTATTCCAATCTTCCCCCACCCATTTCATTTTGCGAGAGTGGGAGAGAAGTATTGCAGTTTTTAGCTTTGGACAGTCCCGTCCATTTGCAACTTAAAAAAACGGCTAAATTGTGAATAATGACAGGCGAAAATTCCCAAGTGGTGGACTCACAGTCACATCAGTGGTTATTATCCGGCGATATGCTTCTCCTCTTGCTACTAGGGTGTCATTATTCTACCACCGATATTTTATATCTATAGGAAGAAGGTAGCATTGCGTTCCAATTTTAGATTGTACAGCTTATTCAGCATTTTTGTTGTTATGGAGACCACAAAGGTGTAAGAGGCACATTCAGAATTCAATTGCTGAAGAATAGCATTCAGAACCACTAAAAAACAATTTTCAAAATTTGATTATAACCAATTGTATTAAAAAAGATAATACATTTTATGATAACCTAACACCAGCAATGAACCACTAGCACAAGTTCGCAATACTAATATTATCCTCGGCCATGGATGGGAAATAACACACAAACAGTGTATAACAAACAGGTAACACAGGTGCATTGTCCACGCCATATACATGTTGCGGATATTACAGCCACGGTTCAAGAACTGAAATAATAAAATCCCTCTATCAGTATGTATCATTTTATTATCGAGCAGAAATACATAGGCGCCGGATTTAATTTTTCTTCAGGGAGATCGGTCATACATCATTGTCCCAACAATCTTATGAGGAAGTGACAAACTATTTAGTGAGGGTAAATGGAAACATAAAGGATAGGCGGAATTATGACGAGGATTGCTTTTTTTCTCTTTTCTTTTCTTTTTTATTTAACGTCCGCCAACTTTAAGTCGTTTCAGACAATGAATGAAATGGGTGAAATGATGCTCAAATGAGCCCAAGCCTTAAACTTTAGAGCTACCAGACTTCAAGATAGGGGAAAACTCCGAGAAAAAAATAACTGTGTAGCTCACCTTGAAGTAGATTCGCACTCGGGAACTCTTGAATGTGAGGCAGACGCCCTAGCATCTATGGACAGATGTTGATAGTGCGAGTGTACCCATTTCCTGGTGAGTTATCACTAGGGAACAGATTTTTGATAAAATACATATTTTGTGTACTTAAATATTGTGCACAATTCAGTTATTAGAACATATTCTATGCATTTTATCTATACAATATATAGAGCTCAGTTTCTCCATTTATTGTTTGTGGCAAAACATTTGTTTGTTTTTGAGAATAGACGCTGTGAATCTTCTGCTTATCCTGTAATCTTATATGAGGTTACATGTTGTCAACAGCTCGCTCTAATCTGTCTCAGCCTAGTTTAATCCTGCTGTAAACATCTGGGTGGGAAGAGAGACAGAGACAGAGATATTGGGGCAGAAAGCGGTTAAGCTGTTGATTGGCTTAGCGAAGTTACTGGGCGTTTTCTTTTATTTGCAAGCGTACGATAAACCCTCTTTAAGTACAGTACTGTAAGTGGTTTTCTGATCACTGCTCTGCGTGAGCTAATTTCGGAGGAAGAAAAGCATGCAAATGTTTCGATTCTTGTAAACATAATTGACCCACATTTTCTTTTTCTGCTTCACATACCACAGAGATGTGTTCTGGACTCGTGAGTCCTGAAAGGAATATCTACAACAGATATATACATAATAGTATGCTATATACAGATTAGACAGAACACAGGTGAAATTATACACACCTTTAACTTATTATGTTAAATTAAGCTGCATTTTATTTAACAATTACTAAAAGATACTGCTATTATATAATATGTTTGCATTCCTATACCAGGTAGTTCTCTCGCAAGGTCTCTATCGAGTTGAATGCTGTTACTGCTTATAGTAAGAAAGTATAGAAAGATGTTACTGCTTATAGTGTGGAGTTGCTTCTGATATTTAACATTGTATTTACATCTTGCGTATCTCACAAGCCCAAGAACACTTATGTATATGCAATTTAAAATCAGTAAGCTTTCCATCATAGAGCAGGCCGATGCTTCAGCCGAAATGAAACACAATCGAGGCAAACCTTTAAAATGTGGCGAGAGGCGAATGATCGCGCATTGTTTCGCGGTGCCTAAAGAAAGAAACCCGGAATCGTCCATTAAAAACATTGAGAAAGAAACTGGTGATCCCGTTGGTGTTTCCGCAAGTAGTGTACGTAGTGCTAGAATGGAACAACAAGCATCCGGAACTCTTGAGAGCAGCAGGAAAATCGCGTGAATGCAAACAGCGCGTGGAGAAATACGACGATTTTACGAAGAGTGCTATACACTCTAAAGTTCATCATTATTTTTTCAGAATTGAACCGCCGACTCTAAATAAGGTTTTGCATGAGGTAAATTCGGAAAAAGAATTGCCAAATGTTTCACTATGTACTCTCCATCGGTTGTTAATAGATCTTGGGTTGAAATTTGAAAAGCCAGGGCGGAAATCAGTTATAGTGGACAGAGAAGATATTTTGATGTGGGGACGTAAATATCTGCGCCAAATCAAAAGTTTTGGTAGGAATCCGATTAAAGGTAATCGCTATGTTGCTGCATGATTCTATTAATATTCCAACTCATACATTTAGTAAATTAATGTGTAGCACAATTCTATTTACTTTCTAGAAGTTAACGCTGCTATATATACTGCTAGTGTTGCAAAACTTATGTGCGTGCTTCTAGCGTCTAACACGTGGCGAGCTGAGTCAGCTCCGCCTTGTTATTTACAACAGGATTAAACTAGCGTGAGACAGAGTATACAGTATAAACAGATAAACGTAACTCGTAGGAAAGACGTTTTAGATGTCAGACAATTGCACAATGTACTTGAACTCATGACGATTACTCGTTTTACTAACTCTTGTTCCTTCAGTTCTGCTCAGAAGTACCGGACAACGCGTAATATACGTGTTGAGTGATTGTGTATGTACCAAAATGCCAAGGGTAGAAGGGAGT
Source organism: Mantis religiosa (assembly GCA_030765055.1). Lineage (NCBI taxonomy): Eukaryota > Metazoa > Arthropoda > Insecta > Mantodea > Mantidae > Mantis > Mantis religiosa. The sequence continues at coordinate 156,660,761 of CM060950.1, read as the reverse complement.
ATAACCTTAAGCTTGCTGAGGTACTTTAAAGAATTGTCAGATGCATTAAAAACATATGAAAAAATTGTATATTTTCAGCCTTTGGGAAAGAGTATAACAAACCAATCAACGCTCAAAAGTAATGCAGCATTTATCCGGCAACAAGCATATCACGTTCTTCTATGAAGGAAGCGATATTCAGCGCAGTAGACAGGCCGCACCCTGGCTGAGTGGTTAGACCGCTCGATCCTCACCAAGGCGACTCGAGTTCGATCCCAGGCGACCGCAAAAGTGAGATTTACGATGGACAACACGGCGCTGAGGCGTTTTTCCTCCGGGATTTTCGGTTTCCCCTACCATCTCATTCCACCGTTTCTCCATCTTCATCTCATATTATCAGTGTCACCGCCTGCGGTGCCGCATATAAAAGCATGTGCTAAACACTGCGCATTATATGTAAGCGAAATAGGATCATTTCTCGTGAAGTACACGAACTTTGATGCTCCAGAAGAATCTACTTTAAGGAAACACTACCTTCCAAAGTGCCACGTGGCAACATTACGGAAAATCAGGGCTATGTGTGAAAATGAGAAAATAAGAGTGTGAACTGGTAAAACTCTAGACTCAACAAGAAGAAAAGTGGGAAATGTAGTGATATTGGTTCTTAAAAATTCCAGACAGTTTCTAATCTTGCCATTTTTACTAGCTTGCAAAGAAATGTCGCCAGCAAATCACATTAATGTTGCTAGGCCTTATCAATGGCAGTATGCACATATTACGACCAAATGGCGTGAAGTACGATAATCTGCTTATTTTTCTGACCGATGCAGCATCTTGGTTGAAGAAAGCAGCAGAAGCAACTTAGGGTAAGCTACCGCAAAATGATACGCGTGCCTTGCATTGTGCATACGCTATATAGGGTATGCGAAACTATTCGGTCACTGTATCTCAATATGGGCAAAATGGTATCCTGTTTTTAAAGCCCCTTAGAGAGTTAATCTACTTAGAATCAAAAACTCCAATGTTCCATTACCACCAGCACCACAACAACTGTCAGTCACTGGGTTACTTGTATTTCAGCAGTGGTGTTCTATGCGGAGCTTTATGATAGATTTATATTGGTTGTCGGTGAACTGGACAAAGGTGATGCTTCACCTATAGAAATTGTTCAAAATCTGCTAGGTGACAGTTGTTTAAGTAAGGACGTGGCTTATATCGCTGCTAACTTGTTTTTAGTGCGATTGCATAAAATAAAAAGCCTAGAATCACCAGCTAATCTCCTCAAAGAAGGTGTTAAAAAGCAACGTTAATGTACAATCGAAACCACTTACACATATTTTGATGAATTACAAAACTTACCAAATACTTCATGGCTTTCTTGAAAAAAAAGTATTTCTTAAACTAAGTGATTACCTTGATGATTACTGTTTGTCCTCTTGATGATATTATATTTGGTTATGCCTTTTAATTTTATTGCACTAATTTTATAATTTGTAAACTATATTCTTATTATACCTTTAGCTAAAATGGAATCACAAAATTGGATGATAATGATATTAAGGCCACAGCGTTTTACTTTCGGTTTCTTACCCAGAACAGAAACCGTTTCTCTAAATTTGTTCACAGGATCATAGACCTTTCCTCTGTGAGGTGTACGAGCATCAGGGAATCTGTCTAAAAATAGCCCAGTTACTTGTCTAAAAGTTTGTTCTCGTATTGAAAATTATGTATTCTTAAGTAAGGTCACTTTTTGGTATTATTACAGCCCTAACACACTTTAGCGCCCCAATTTTGTGATTCCATTTTAGCTAAAGGTATAATAAGAATATAGTTAACAAATTATAAAATTAGTGCAATACAATTAAAGGGCATAACCAATCCGAAATTAAGGTCCTAGGTCTGTTTCTAGCACCCGACCTGGAGGACTTGATCGCAGTAAACTGGAGAAGAATTGTCAACCACTGCATATATACATTGACCTCACAGTTGACGAGGAATTTGAATTTTGTGCAGAACATTTGGCATGTGAATATCTTTGTGCTGGCGAAGCTGTGGTACGTGTCACAAGTACTTCCGATTCCCCATTAGTTCTCACAACGGTTAGAACGGGCAATAGGAAGAATCAGTACTACAAGATTGCCCGACCACAGTTGAGGAGGGACATAAATAGTGGCGGATGGAATTTGGTGGATGTGCAAGTGAAGTGTCGTGCCCTGTTATTACGTTCTATCCTGACAGCCATCAATGGCCAAGGTAGGCAACAGGATATACAGTTCAGCAAACAAGTGATTGGCGCACATATGGTAGCTCCTGCAGCCTTTCGGCAGATGCGAAGGGATTATGAGAGAGTTTTGCCGTTAATTGCAGGACAACAACGATGCTAACATTCAAAATCATATATAAGGAATTAGTAAAGGATTTCTTGGCAGTATCGGCGATTGTTCTCAAATATCCAAATACTCCCTGGAAAAATATATGGAAACTCATCGGCTATAGTTTTGTACCAATGGACTGGAAAGTTACCTTGTATCAGTTTTTAAACGAAATCATTCCCACGGAAGCTAAGAAACATAAACACAATATAGTGCCTGCGCCGTGGTGTAAACATTGTGGACACATAGATACGCAACTCCATAGAATGAACAGCTGCGTAATGGTACGTGGCATCTGTAAATGGACCAAGAAGCAGACGAGACACATGATTGGGATAACGTCTGAGAATTCTGTAACCTCAGTTTTGTTAGCTTGGAACTTCCAGAAGAGAGCAACAGAGCACCCACAAATATGGTTGACTTTTGGTTTCTACCATTAGTGACTTAGTTTCGAGCAACCAACCTTATTAGAGTTTAAATCATGGCTAAAGGCTGAAAGATACAGAATGAGACGATACCCTAACATGTGGAACCTACTGAATAAGCATTTGGACTTTAATTTATGAGACTTACAAAGAAAAAAAAACAGAGGACATCCTTCTTCCTTAACTCACTTAGCACAGTGTCATCGCCTGCGGTGCCTTATGTAGTAAAAGCGGGCGTTAAACACTACAGGTATTTCAGTTCTCTCGCAGTGTCACAGGTTACCCCAGATTTAATGCTGGAAGGGAGTATTGTGTGGTTGCTGGGGTGGCACATTCCCATCAAATGCATGGAATGGTAAATCTAACCTAGAAATGTTGTCAAAATTGTTGATGAGTGTCACAAACTACTGATAAAAGAATAACCATAGGGATAGACGTAATTATGTTAATTTTTCGTTATATTTTAACACAATTTTGACACAATATTTAACTTTAATAACATTTGTGGGGCTGATAACAATCCTACTGTTTTCTGAGTGAATTCCTCCCATATATGCTCTGGAGGTTGTACCCATCCCATTACTGCGAGATATGAGCCCTATTTATTTACCATTCAAGATTTATTATATCTCAAATATTATTCCCATAGCATCTGTCAGTCTTAAAATCTTCTGTACCTAGCAAACTTACCTTTATCTTTGACCAAACAAATTGCTAAAACCTTGCTCTTGGTTTCCGAAATTAGACAAATTCTGTATACATAAATGTTTGGTATACCTACCTAAGACCAGCGGTAACCACTCCCCGTCTGTGGCTTGACAAGGAAAGGGTGACGTCTGTTCATTGGTAGCGACAGATGGTGTTGCCAAATGGAGTCTATATTCGGATTATATTCAAGTTTCTTGTTATCTTTAATTGTTTACTTGGACCCGCACAATTGTACAAGACTTAAAAGACAGGTAAAGTACGAATACTTGTCAAGGCTGCAGTACGGAAGGCACAGGTGATCAACTACTTCTAAAGCCATAAAGATTAGGACCAATTCAAAATGCGTTTTGTAGCATTCACCATTACTAATAAATCTCTAAGGAGACTTAATTCAAATACTGTTTGTTAAACGCTTACTAATATTTTATGTGGGAAAAGATTTATGTTATACTTTTTTTGCGAAGATGTCATTATTTCCTCCGCCTTTATAGATAATTGGGTCTAAATTTGCTTTGATTTCGATGCTGCGTGATACAAAGATTGCCCATATTGTGATGAGCAGAGAAAAGCAACAATTTGGGCTTGGAAGTTAATGGATTCGTTACATTTGGCGCTTATTGTTACTGAAACTTATACCCATAACATTGAAAATAATGGAACGTCCAAACTTGGATTATAATTGTTTAACGCTCAATGCATCACTCATAAAATACTTAGATCTGTAGTCACCTACAACCAGCGAGTGGTAGATTTAGGAAGTACCGAGTGCAAAAGCGAACCGAGATAGCTCCACTGTGACCTGTTATCCTCGCGCTCAGGAGATGCCGCGTTCGATTATTGTCGACCACCATTCTGATCTGGGGTTTTCGTGGCTTTCTCTGGTATTTTTTTTTTCCCTTGTAATTTTATGTCCTCCAACGTTAAGTCATATCGGACGATGAATGGAATGGGTGAAATGATGCTCAAATGAGCCCAGGGTCCATGGAGCTTAGAGTTACCGACATTCGTCTTTTAGGATATTGGAAAACCCCGGAAAAAACCTTATCCAAGTAACTCACCCTGACCGAGATTCGAACTCGGGTCCTCTTGAACGTGAGGCAGACATGCTACCACCACGCTACCGAGGCGGGCACTCTCTGGTCGTTGGAAATATCCCTTTCATCCCGCTTCTTTTTTGTCTCTCACTTATGCCCCTCGGTTTCGTGGCGCATGGCGGTGCGGATAGATGGCTCCGTTGCTTGCTTAAACGAAAGAGTACTCCTCGTGGATATTAACGGATGCTTTATCGCCTCTTCTAAACAGCTTCAGCATAGGAACAGTCTTTGAGGGTGGAAATGTTACGTACCTCCGCGCGACCATTTGTCCTTTCTGCCTACTACCTGTAGCCTCCTGTAGTTCCTTCACTTTATCCTGGAAGGTGATGGCCATAATAAACGTATGCAGGTGTGTCTCCCTGTGTTGTATATCTACCATATACCAATGCATTGGAAATATTTTGTATACTTAGTAAGGTAAGAACGCAAATGTCCTCTGTATTAAGTAAATAATTTTATTTGAACGCAACAGACACACCCCAGTTCAGTATGCTAGGTTTATAGATCGTTTAAATAGAAGCATTATTGAGAAATGCTTTAAGCGATGCTTCTAAATTTATTTGTAAAACAAAGGTTCACGTTTTGTCGTGGTAGAGAAGCTTTGCCACACTGTTATCACCCTCGGTAACAAATCACTAAGGCACGTTATTTGTAAAACGAAAATACACAAATTCAAAGTTTGAAACCAGTTACTCAGGAAAATGATAATGACGGGAAACATTTAAATCACACTAAGGGAGATGGAAAGATAAAACTTCTGCACAGAATTTTGCTAAGCCAACGTCCTTGATAGCCATTATAAATAGCCATGGGATCGTAAGAATGCATTAAAGTGTATCATCGCCTTCCTTTAGTCCACTATTTAGCAGGAAAATGTACACAAAGGAATAATAATCACTTCTAAACTGTGCTTGGTAATGATGTGCAGTTAAGCTGTTTTTCCACTAAGAGAATAGCGGTAATGAACAACGTAGCTTCTCTTGTCTTACTGTTCAAAGGAAGGGGAGGCTCTACTGACAATTACATGAAAAGAAACAAGCAATGTTGCACATTTTTAAAATGACATTGTCCTCGTTTTTCACATTTTAGTGGGTATACACACAAGATTTTATACACTTTTCTATTGCATTGTATACGATTTTTAAGTTGTAGCCGATACATTAAGTTGTATCACATTTTGTTGCATTCATGAAGGCGTTTAGGTTTTCGTAAAGTTGATACGCGGTAGACCCAGGCAGCGAAAACGTTGTAACTGGACCTGAACAATTGGATTCAAAACTTGAAAAAGTGCAAAAGTGTTTTTCTTTGTTACCTTTAATTATATAACCTAATACTCTGATTTTGCCATCCGATTTACTCATAGGCACACAATTTAAACGCAATGGTATTCCAAATTAAAATACAGCTTCTTTCTGCGTTTTTCATTACTTAAAATATAATTACACAACATATTCCTGACACTTTGGACCGATTAATATCTAATATTCTGTAAACGTTCACAGATGATTATTATAGAGAGTGACATAGCTGATGTTAAAGGTTTATTATTCCTTTATATTTGTGGAAATTAATTGTTCTTTCACACTGGCCGTGTGTAGGATAAATTGTGTAAACGTAGAGTCAGACTGAAAAATTCAATGCCATAGCCGGGATTAGAACCACGGATCTTCTGGCCTCCGTCCAGAGATTTTTTCAGTCTGACTCTACGTTTCTACAATTTAGCCTACACACGGCCAGTGTGAAAGAACAATTAATTTCCATTATTGACCTAATAGTCGTTAACTATAAAGGCCGGGCCTTAAAGTACTTACATGTTGTAAGTCGCCATTGAAGTAGTTGTCTCATGTGTTTATGAGAACTCCTAAGTGGTTTACCGGGAAAAATACGAGTCAGTTGGAGAATTTAATGTCATATCGGCACGTTGGCCATAGTAGCTCAAAGGTTAGAGTGGCTGGACGGAGACCAGAAGATCTGTGGTTCAAACCCCGGCTATGGCATTGAATTTTTCAGTCTGACTCTACGTTTCCACTCCTTTATATTTATTAAATGTTTTCGGGAGGTTGATGTTCATCAAATAAAGCTCAAAAGAATAAAACGAGGAAATACAAAGAGTTTATACACTTTTTTTTCGTTTAGTTTTATATGCATTATTAAAGTTTCTAGTGTGAAAAACTTTATGCTCGTCTGATAAAGCAGAAGAACTTCCTGAACCATATGTTAGAAACTGACGCGTGAGGGCTTATAATTAACACATGGGCATTCATTGATTAGTTCCAAAACAAACAATTTGGTATCAGCATTCTTTACATTCTCTCTCCTACTTTCTCGTTTATGTATGCTGATAAAGCCTAGTAGTATTTGAAAAATTAACATGAATCCTATGTGCTGTCTGCGAAAGCAGATGGGTACAAAAAAGCTATAATATGAAGTTCGGATATATACACAAAGTCTATATTTGTCTATCTTTATATCAATATTACATGAATGTTATGTGCTCTATTTATTTATGTATAAGAACGGATGTTTAATTTTGCCGAAAGCGGTGGTATAGTTGATTCAGTGGCAACTTTTGGGTTGAAGTTTAAATTCCTGCTGAAGATGATTTGACACCAATGGTTACCTCTACAATGACTGTTAGATACCAGCATGGTGTCATCAGTTCATGGTGGTCGTCAATGACATTGCCCTAATACATCTCTTGCGCTTCAAACAAAACTTCTAATACATAACCCCGTAGTCCTTTCTTAGGACTCAATTCTCTTGAATAAAACAAGTAAAATAGCCTTACTTAAATAAGTTTTCTCCTCCCTTCCATTTTTGATTCTTCGCTGAGAAGCTGTTACTTTATGCCACGATACTTATAGCAGATGGTGTACTTCCGGTGTATCTTAGAGATCTATTATGGCTACAATATACTTAGGTGTAGTGTTATATTCCACCCAAAAATTCTCTACCGAGATTTGATAATATACCTATATATTTCGGAACCTTAAATTTTCCAAAATCAATTGGATTTAAAGGTCCGACCTATTGTGTAGGTGTGTGTACGTGGTCGTGTGCCTGATATGGCGAACACTAAGCCTTGGATAAATACCAAACTTTACCTATAAGTTCATCATAAGTTCATCTTGCGACACAAGATTTTCAACGAAAATTCCATGACAGCCCAAACCTCTCTTTACTAATGAAGTGGGATGTCTCAGGCGGATTCGTCTGTGGTCCACATTCGGGAGCCGCGGGTTCAATTCCCGTGGCTGGCCTACCTGACCCATGGGTTTTTTCAGGGTTTTCGCGAGTTGCTAGGCAAGTTCTGCGTAGGTTAATTACGTCCCCCGAATTTCCTGTCACTCCATTTCATCTCCATAATCATCTCTCATCTGGTGGTCTCTTTTTAGGGTAGAAGTGTCGGTGGTAGTCTCGGCGCTGCATGGCGGAATGATATGATCAATGTGACCACTTTCTCCTTCGGCGGGACGGACTAGTGGGTCGATTCAGGAACGCTGCTGGCGGGGTGCCGGTTGTGCAACTCTGCCTGATCTTCCTTGCTCTGGTGGGTAGGCCTCCTGTCTCGTGATCGGCCTCGTGACTGTTTCGGGGCCACGAAGGTGGGATGACGATTGTCCTGGACTGCCCGGGAGTTTCTATGTGGTAAAGTGTAGGGACCCCACTCTCTGGACTGTAATGACTCTTTGGGGTTAGCCCCGCTCTGTCTCCTCACCTCATCCTCCCTCCCGAGGATGCCACACTTGGGGCCTAGGTACAAAGATCAATCTGGTCGAGGTGCCGCATCCCTTCCGAACACTCCAATCCAATCCAATCTCTTACTAGGAAAACTTCTCCATATTGTATAGTTTTCTCTAGTGATTATTAAACAGGGCAAATAAGTTTTAAGCACATTTTGTTTATTCAGAAAGAACTATAAAAACATATGTACAACTGAAATAACGTTAGAAATAGTTTGAAACATACCATATATGTTTTCAGGAGGCCAAAGCGCACCAAGGGCTGTAGAGCCAGTAGACCAGTGGACCATCGTTGCAAGGAAACAATTTATCATAACGGGTTTTTATTCCAGTATCAGCCATTTTCGGCATATTCCTATTTATTGGTTTGAATTTTTCAATACCTTTTTCTTGTTTTGTGTTCTCATTATTCCTTTTCCCTCCGTTTTATGGAAAGACAGGAATTTTATGTGCAGCATATATTGAAATGCTTTTAAGCACGTGGCAGTCGAATCGGCTATACAGTGGAATATGCTATGGGAAACTTCCCAAAGGTTTAACTCAATTAAAATAGAAACGATAGAAAGGGATATAGAAACTATGAACATTAATGGGTATAGAAAGTTATATAAATGTAGCATCACGTTCTTCTACCCAATGTAACTCGGCCAGCAGAGAAGTAGAGCAGAGCTCTTCGGTAACTTTTAGATGCAGCTAACTAGTTCCTTCGTCACAGTTTGAGAGCCTATATGTAGAATTAATGTTACCATTTTATGTTTTATGTATTTGTTTATTACATTAAATTTCAGATCCATTCGTTAATGGTGGAACCAAATGCTGTAAAATGGTGCATTTCATAATTTAAACCTAAATGACGGTTTCGGGATTCTATTTGCGTTATCAATAACTTTGTACCAATTTCTTGCTAAATTGAAAATGATTTTTTTTTTCTTAGCAACTACGTTGCTATGTGAAAAATTAGGAAGTGTATGTGCACCCATTCCTATGTTATTTCGTGCGCTATTTCAGACAGATGAAAATGACACTTAGATTCTCAGCACTATTGCCAACAACTTTAATTTCTTCTATTTCTTTACCACTCGACATCTTAAATAATTTGCAAACAACTGACGTTGGCTTTGTAATAAGAATGAAATTTAGATATGTCACAAACTTAATATTTTATGTGTTTCATTCTTACTTTTTCATCGTGGGTCTTTTCTATACGGGACATATTTTCCTCTATTTTATTCATTTGGGATCAAGAATACGATCTGGCGATTATCAGACATCGCGGCAATTACCTGAGGGGTTCACTGAACGTGCATCTTGGCGGCATTTTATCCCACAACAATAAAGACCAACTCTAGTTTACATGGAAAAGGTTAATGGTTTTCACTTTACCGTAATGGTGCAGAGGAATTGCTCCGAGTCTATATATAGCATTAACGTACAGCGATAGGAGCCATGCTGGGATTTCACTTCGCCTTTGAAGGGTTCACTCGTCTAAACACTCAATATTGAATTAGCTGCCTCTCACAAGGCCTAACTAGAGACGAACTTGCTCATTACTCTAATGAAATCTATTTGTTCCCTTAAGTTGTGCGCATCCCTCATCTTCCTCAAAAGCAAATGCTGAGAATTACATATTAAAAATGCGTGTTAATGCAATAAGTTTTCATTCCTTCATTAGTCCAACATTCTTCCTCAGTGCTTCATTTTGTCTGGCTTTAAGATGTTGCTGTTAGTTTGATTACCAACACCTTTTTCTGTCCAAATAATTTAATATTTGCAGAACATTAAAGCCTCCAAAATACAAAACGTAGTATATTTCAAAACTGAAATTCGCAATTTTAAACATGGAGTAGAAAGGCAGCTGTGCAACATTTAGACAAGTGTTATATTCAAAGTTATAGTTACATGAATGAATGAAGTCTCTCAGAAGTTTCGCAGTGACCCCAAAGACTTCCAGTAGATCATCTGGGAGAGAACAACGATACCATTGAGGATGCCTAGCAAGTTCCCTATTTATAGCTCAGATATTAAAGGGAACTGAGTTCTGAAAATCTACTTTTGAAAATATTTAGTGCATTTAGACGAAAATTGTGTAATAATTGCCTTTATAAACTAATTTATATTGCTAGAAGTTCTATTAGCTCAAATCACTCTCGGCCTTCCAAACAAGTCGTTAAGTTTTCGTACTCCGACCTTACAAAGTCTTCTAACGTCTTTGCAGTAAGGGAACTGAACAAACCCGGAAGAACTCCACTGCCGTTCTAGAAGCAGTTAGTCTTTGGGGGTGTTTCCAACCAGGAAATGCATATTACTATCAGGGATACTTTAGGTAGTTTAATATTAAATTTCGCTCTGCTGTAGTTCAAATCGGACACCAAATATTCGGTGAGTTGGTTAAAAGGTTGTGTCATTTAACTCATTAATCTTTCTTAATGTGCACTGAATACAATAAAGTGGCGCGCGGCTATGCCCCGAAATTATCAGGAGGCCGGCACCAACTAAACGGAACGTAAACAAAATAAGCTGTACACTTTGTAGCGTAAAACTGATACGCAGAACCACCAGAGTACTAGAATTCTCCACAGGATTCTGTATGCGTGCCATGCGTTCAGAAAGCATGTGCACATATAAGCGAGTGCTTTTACAAAGCAAGTACGAGTTAACTGGTGAGACAGTCAACGAGGTGGAAATGAAATGTGTAGTGTTTAACGCCCGCTTTTACTACATACGGCACCGCAGGCGGTGACACTGATGGTACATGAGACGAAGATGGAGGTCCCGGAGGAAAGCCACCCCAGCGCCGTGTTGTCCACACAAATCTCACTTTGCGGTAACCTAGGATCGAACCCGGGCCGCCTTGGTAATCAACAAAGCTGTTCTCTACATTTCTGGTGTCACGAAAAGCGCTGCTTTCTGAACGAGCTTATTGTGACTTTGTGGGTTCGTGAAATCAACACTCCAGGTTACAAACATAAAAAGTTGCACTTTATTTCCGTAGAAATACGCTTCGTACACATACACAATACAACATACAAGGTCAACGAACACAGCTGTTTACCCACACGCATTCAATTACTGACTAACGCTCGTTGGCGGGCGGGCTGCCTTTTTATAGTTTATTAACATTCCCGAAATTTCTCAAACAATCGAGACCCGGCTTGAACAAAGCCGAACTCTCGAGAAATCCGTCTCCTTACCCCCGACGTGAGCTTTTATCTACACACGTCTCGATCAACAATAGCCTGGTGACACTGCTCCCTCCTCAAGGCTGGTCGTCCCGAACAGCACTATCATAACGGGCCAGACGATCCAGTTGTACCACCAACATCTTCCCTCAGGGCACCTTCTGGATGCGGTAGACCACGACGTTAATCCTCTTCATCACCCGGTACGGTCCTTGCCATGGTTTCTGGAGCTTCGGGCATTGTCCCTTGGTCTGGGTAGGGCGATACAACCAGACTAAGTCACCATGCTGGAACCCTTGGCTGTTGGCTTGCCTGTCGTATCGCTCACCTTCTGGATGTTTTGACGAGCCATCTCATGCATGTCGTGGATTTGATCCACCAGGTTCTCCACATACTCGGTTGTTGGGTGCTTTGCGTCCGGGGGGCTTCCAAGGGCCAGATCACAAGGGAGGCTTAACTCTCGGCCAAAAATTAAGCTGGCTGGCGTCATCCCAGTGGTGTCGTGTGTAGACGAGCGGTAGGCCAGCAAGAACAGTGGCACCTTGACGTCCCAGTCTCATTGATGGCTGGCCACGACCTTCTTCAGGTGCTCTTCTAAAGTCTTGATGTACGATATCTCTCCACCATGCCATCTGACTGGGGATGTAGGGTTGTTGTGCGGGTCTTGTTCACCTCAAGCACTTCTAGTGTCTCCTTCATCAGGGTGGACTCAAAATTGGTGCCCTGGTCGCTGTGGAGCTCTAACGGCACCCTAAATCGGCAGAACACTTGCTCCACAAGGCAGTCTGTGATTGTCTTTGCCTCCTGCTTCGGGATGGCATACACCTCCGGCCACTTGGTGAAGTATTCCACGACCACCATCAGGTACTTTTTGCCACGATCGGACACTGGGAATGGTCCAGCTATGAAAAAGCAACACTACCTTCCTGTTAAGTAAGAATACGAGAAAGAGCTTGTTGAAGACCTAATGTTTTGTAGGGAAGTCTTGCATAACACTGCTGAGGGTAATGTTTTGTAGGGAAGTTTTGCATAACACTGCTGAGGGTGTCTTTAAGAGATTTGATGGATTTATTTCAGAGCAAGGTGTTGAGTGGAAAGTTTGTGCAGGAGTAAGCACCGACAGAGCCAAAGCGATGTCTGGACACAACACTGGAAATTTCAAGCTCTCAACCCTGAGATTGAGTGGACTCAAAAAAAAAACTTTTCTCATATTTAATGAACTAAACGATAAGTTGCAAAGACCAAAACCAGATGTTTTCACGGTTCATGAAAAAACTGAAGCAATGATAGGAAAACTTCAAGTGTAGAAAGGTCGTGTAGAAAAGTAATTATTAGGCTCCTTTCCTTTTTTGGTACAATTTTTGACTTCATCAGAAGAAACTTTCCCTAAAAGTATTGAAGAAGCCGTAGTAGAACAACTGAATAGCCTATCAAAAACTTTGAGGAAGTACTTTCCAGCACCGTCAGATGATCAGAATGAGTGGACAAAGTATTTCCAGAAAAAAGACATAGGCAGCATTGATAGCCTTTTGAATAAAGAACAGGACCACTAATTGTGTTATTTAACAGCAAAGAATGGAAGGTTGTATACCAGGAAAGTGAACTTGCAAAATTTTGGGTTCTGCCACAGAGTGAATTTAATGAACTGGCAACCAAAGTACCTAAGTATTGTGTCTTTCCCAAATACCTATCTGTGCAGTCATTGAATAGACACAGACTTGCCAATGTATAAACTGACTTAAGAGTAAAAATCATCTACATTAAGCCCAGCTTATCTGAACTTATTCAGTAAAAACAGTTACATCGTTCACATTAATACATTACAATGTACAAAGTTTCAAGCTTTTCCCACATAAACTGATATTTTTTAGTTAACCAATACTAACCATGTTGAAATGGTCGAATGTTGAATTCAGAAACTATGAATCACTTCTTTATATTTATAAAATGGTTTCTTTACATGGAAAATAAATTCATTTTATAACATGTTGTGCCTAAGGTTGTTAATCTTTGGGTAATCCAAAGGGTGTGGTATTTCAAACTTTTACTGATGTAAGGCTAAAATTAAAATAAAAACTACCAGGCAAACTTGTATAAAATTTACTTCAAACTGAAAAAAAATAATATTTTAATAAGTACAATTTAAAAATATATACTTCTTATGTGAAATACATTTTATACACTGGACTATTTTGTTTAGTTTAACTTAACTTTTAATGTATTAATTAAATTTAAATTGTGTTGCCAATCTATAGGGTCCGCGAACTAGTTGTTACTTGATAAGAGGATTCTAGAGGCAGAAGAGCTTCAGAAGCACTGCTCTAGTGTACGGAAACATTTCTTTTCTAGTTTTTCAGCTATTGGGATAAATCTAGGGACACAGGAGGCCATCCAATGTTACCTGTGATATTTCTATAATCAAAGTGATCGGAAAGTTTTCGAAAGAAGGAATCAAAATTCCCAATGTTGCGTTCCTTCTCTATTTACTTCGCTAAAAATAAAATGAAATATGTGGGAGATCAATAAAGATCTTAGGATTTGTCCATACTTCAATGATGATTGTTTTCTGCATTGTAACCTTTATGCCTTCCCCTATTACACTACCTTAGCTCTATATTCTACGCCCACGAGGTGAAAAACAAAAAGGCATACAGCATATATTCAAACACCCAAACTGAAAGCACGTCCTTTTGCCACGAAGTACTAGCATATGTGACGTAACGTTAAAGGCAGATCTGTTTCAATCAGCTGAATCTATTTGACTTCTCACGGATACGAAATGACAGCATGGATCCAATTTTCAGTAAACTTAATAGGCGAGTTAGGTTCTGCTTAATTAACGTCCAGGTCACAACAAACAGTGTACACACACGCACACGCACATAACTCCCTTTGACAAAAAAAAAAAAAAAAAAAAAAAATGAGCAGACTCTCGAATCGTATATGTTCCTAAGCCGATATCGTCTCCATGGCCGGTTTACAATGATGTCATTGAACGCATATATTTAACTTCGTCCTGCCGAATGCTCTTATAATTGAGACTCAGTTACTAAACGTGCACTGATAGCGAGCGATTATAGATGAGTATGTAGGAGCTAGACAAAGGTTCGAATCCGAGATATCATTTTAATTTGTTTGTTATTCCAGAAATACGAAATGTGTATTACGCACATTGTAATATAACTTCCAATTACTAATGTTTACTTCGTTTTATGGCATTTATGCTCAAAAATAGAAAGTGATGCACTCTTCTCTTTTTTACTAGCTGAAATAAGTGTTTTATTCCTATAAGTAAAATAAAATATACATGGAAATTATCTTAGTATCGGGCGTGAAAACTCTCTGTTTCTACTACTGCCCTCATTCTGTGGGACCTGGATGAGAAACTGAAATTTTCACGAGAGGATACCTCGCATTATGTGTCAGCACCGCTCATAACAGATGAATGAGTAGAGTGTCTACTCAACCAATATTAAGAACATTTTCTAACAACTTTGGATATATTTTGAAAAGACGAGAATATGTTATTTGCGTTTTCATAAATGAATGTTTTTAAAATATAATTATTCATCTTCTGCAAGAAAACATAAGGCATTTCTATTAGAGCAACAATAATAAATAGAAACATGCACATCAAGGATTCGAACTCCAATGGGTCCACTTCACGTATTTTACAGCTCGGCTACCGTACCGACGCCAAGCCGCAAAGCATACCTACCCATATTCATCGCATTGCTTTGAAATGAAGCCAAAGTGGTATTAAAGCGTGTAATGGAAAAATTAATGTTTTGTCACAATAGCCTTGAGTAGGCCAAAGTAGAATCAGACTATATATAGAGGGGAGGGAGGAAAATATTTAATTTATTAAGGAAACTGCGATAAGGAACTAAGTCATAATTCCCATATTTCAAATCGGAGTTCCTTGCGTAGCCCCTACATTTGTGTAGTGTCACTTTAAACCACACAAAATTATTCCTATACAGTTTTTATTTATTGGAAGAGTGGTAATGTATAAAGAAGTGCTACAGGAAAATACGTAACTTCTCTTGCTTAATAATTTCAAACGAAGCGTTTTATTGCAGAAGTGTCCAGGCTTTGATTATTCCATTACGACTTTCATAAGTTTATAGAAATGTGTGTTATCTGTGCAGTAATGGTCCTTGGCCGTGCCGTAGCGGGCTAAGACACCATGCCTTGGGCCCTGGCCACCGAAGGTGTCCCGGGTCCAATCCCACCCATGGGGTGTGGATTTTAAGTCACGGGTATAGGACCGGTGCCCACTCAGCATCCTGAGGAAAGTGAAGAGCTTACGCTAGGTAGGCGGCCCTGCTTGCGAAAACCGACGTTCCGGCTGGGGGCTGTCGAGATGACGACCACATCTCTTCCCCGTATCGGTTGGATGATCGCCCTTTGCCGTGCGTAAGTGGGCTTGAGGCCGGCAGTCGGGTTGGTAGGCCTTGGCCCTCTTAGAAATGTCACGCCAGATTTTTTCTCTTTTATCTGGGCAGTAATACAGGCAAAGTAATATTGTTTTTCCCTCAGAAATGCTTAAGGCAGTTTTTGTCTGTTCTCTGCACTAAACTGTCCCAGCACATTATTGCTTAAAATACTAAAAGTATGGGGGCGATTAAAAAAAAAACCTTGTTTTAAAATATATTGCAATATTTAGACAAGTTTGTGCTAGTATTGTGTACGGTCACTAGTTACACGCTGCCAAAAGAAACTTGGTACCGATTCACACTTTGGTATGGATTTGGCAGGTATTACAGTTTGGTGTCTCTGAACATGTGTTTTTTAATATGGAAAAGTATAGTACTGCTCAGTGATGCGACTTTTAGTTTTTGGTGATACAAACGAAACTAGGTGCTGTTTATGCTGCCCTTTCATCATTTATGACAGCGGTTAGATTTGGTACAACTACATTAAACCTGGACGTATATGCGTTTTTGGTGAATAGCGTCCAGAACCTAGGACAGATGTGGTTACTGAGAAGTCATTAAAAGTGGCCGCGTTATGATTCTCACTGGTTGTCGAACGAAAGTTAGCAAAGTAACAGAAGATGAGGTGTGTCAAAGGGGACAGACAATCCGTATTTTAGATAATAAATCACAGGTGAAAAAGTTGTCGGCCTGATGTGGTCCGCGTTTGCTCACATAAGATATTAGGTGGGTAATATCTTTCGACTTTGAACTTGCCTTTGGAGATATTTTAGCTAGCTCTCACCATTGACGAGAGCTGTTTTCAACACTATATTCCGGAGAACAAGCAATAATAAAATACAATGGATTCCTTCCGGTGAATCTGTTCCAACGAAACCAAAAAGGGATCCATCGGCTGGAAACATCATGGTGGCGCTTTTTGGAGGTGCGAAGGATGTTATACTCGTTGACCTTTTGCTAATAGGAAAACCGAATCTGAACAAAACTGCAGTGAGATATTGCCCTGGATCGACCATAAATTAAAAGAGACCGCACACATTTGGCGATGAAGAACGTGCTGTTTCACTACGTGAAAACATCACCACTTCATTCTGTGTAGATGCCGCTAAACTACTTAAGTTGCGTTATGAATGGTGATCTTCCTAAATATAACAAATGTCCCGCGGGAAGAACGTTTAGGTTAAATGAGGAGTTCATGATCCAGAGAGCAGAGGAAATTACAGAGCTTGATAATTCTAATTTTTGAAAATTGGCGCTTTATATCATAACAAGGGTACACATTCAAACGCCCCATAATATTGCTTCCATTCTGTATTACTAATTATCACAAAGATTAAATGTATAATTATGTGCAATGTACAGAAGAATAACTACAGTGCTTTAAAGCTACATTACCTGAGAAACGAATTTTTATTACTTACTTCAGGCGAATTGACACGCTCCTTCCCTTTATGGGCTTACAAACCTATTTGCTTGTTAATAATGTAAAGAATATATTTATAATTTAATTATTAGATCACCATGCACAAAATGGTGGCTATAAAACAGCTTACTTGTAGCAAACCGAAGTGCATTGAATGTATGTTATATTACTTTCCCCAATTTTATTTCACACTTCATCTGAACTCTACCCATTTTGGTTAAGAGGTCGGCGTGAGTGCACACGCAATAAGAAAACCGTTTCTCAATGGTTTGTGGGAAACACCAATGAGCATAATACTCGAGATTTTATATAGAATTTCTTCTTTAAAATGTAACTTTGAAGCAAATAGAGTGAGGAACTGATTATTTCCGTCCTGTTACCTAATAGGTGCTTTGGTTCCGTGGAACTCGGAAAAGTGTGTGTAATTGCAGCACAGAGAGGAAGCCCCTTGTGTCCTCATGTCCGCCAAAGTAGCGTAGTGATGACATATTTCAGTTGAAATATCATTGTTTTCATGACGATGACGCCCAACATAACCAATCAGTGTACTGTAGCATTACACATGACTAGAGGTTTAGTCTGCCTAAGAGAGTAAGTACTTGTAGTACCCCATTGTATTTGTATCGAAATCCGTTCACGAAGATAAGAGGTTTACCGGGATCCTAAATTGCGAAAACTGTCAAAAATAACTTTTTGCACCTTTAATTTTCTGTTGTATAAATAACACTTACACTTTAAATATGATTGTCTGAAATTGATCATGGACATTCCGTTTTACACTGAAAATTCTGTGCTATTTCGCAGAAAAGTGATCATTTTTGTAGGCACACACTTTGCAGTAGAGTAATAAACGTTAATCCCGCTTTGATCTAGAAATTTCTGCTACAGGTAACTATGAAAGACCACATGAACTCCAGATATCTGGGCTCTTTGTTTGGAAACATATAGAAATTTGCTTTCTGTATTTTTCTTTGAATAAGTTTCTCTAAATGTAATGCATGTTTCTAATGTAGATGATTTTTTTTTCTCAAAACATGATTATAGAAAAATCAAATTTCAGGACGACAAAATTCACTCTAGCACCTATTGTAGATATATTTAACTGACAATTAAATGCTTGACTATTTTAAACAGCCAGTGAGACGTTTTTATCACTGGATGATATAATAGGGAGACAAAATTGTATTTTGACTGTGGATAAATACACAGAAATTAAAATGAGAAAGACTGTATCTCATGCAGCAATAAAAATTAGTCTTTGTGAAATAGTTCTATTTCTTCTGATAATGCGTCATGAATGTAGTAAATTTAACTCTGCTTTGGTGACGCGTTCTGTCTCTCCTCTTTTGTCCAGCGAGTCTGTAGAAATATTTGGTTTAAACAGAGCACTTTCTTCTTTCCTGTATATTGATTTGCATCACCACTTGCTTACATCCACTTGCCGTGGAAGACAAAGTAGCACAAAAGTTGGTAATCCTGTTTACCTCATGTACAAAGAAGGTTAATCGTTGCGTTTATTCCATTTAGTACACAGATTTCCGAATTCTTTTTATTATATGAAAAGAATTCCAAATCAAGCTTTCAGATGTTAAAATGTTCGAGAAACTTAAATTAAATTTAAAAAAGAAATGTTCTGTGTAGATTATATAAAATAATTATGTACCATTATTAAATATAAACTTTCAATTTTAAAATCAGCTGTAATATTCTTGTTCTACAACAGTGGTTAGGAGAACTTAAATTGATACAAAGTCTAGGATAAGTATCTATTTGCTACGAGGACTGAATATGTGACGCATTTGCTGTACTTTCATGCGATGCTCCTACAATAAGTCCATACAAAAAATGGCTAACCAAACAGTATATAAGTTGTTCTATTGTAGCTTTTTATGTTAAGGAGATATGTCATTTATTAGTCATCTTCATTTTTTGATAAAAGAAGAAGAAGAAACTGTAATAAGGACACACGGATTTCCAAAAACTATATCCCGAGGGAAACAATTTTCTTGTAGATTGTCATTCGTAAGGAGAAATTATAGGATTTTGTTGCTTAATGAGCAGTATTATTTAAATAGCAGTGACCTGTAGCGTATACAAGTCATTAATAAAAATCCGCAGAGAAAAATTTCCGTCACCTTTCCGGCACTTCCAATGAAGCTGTGTTGTGATCTGGAGGCTTCTCCTTTGACTTGTTACGACACATTAGAGGTACCGCGTTCAAGGAGAATTAAGAGTTTCCTTTCATATTAAAGTTTTTATACGAGTAAGCATTACGGATGTTTAAAGTATACTGTGCACTATTAGTTCCCATTTTTTATGTTGGGCTCCGAATTATCTTAGTCTAGTTGCTGTTGGTACATTTGAGTGTTTCTCTGTATTAAATGAAGGGGATAGGGGTTTGAACTGTTTATTTGCTCTGGTAGTGGATTTGCTTTGAGTGCATATGAGTTACTCATGTTGCCAGATCTAATGCTTATTGCAGTAACTGTAGTGATAGGTATTATATATGTGAAAACACTTACGTATTTCAAACGAATTGTAGTAACCTTGTCATACTGGAAAGGCAAGCATAAACACCGCACGGGCAGTATAAGAGATTACGTTACACATTCCTCTAGCTTGCCATCTTGTTCCATGCTGTTGTAAAGTATTAGTACTACTGAGCAGTCACAATGTAGATTCCTTTCCTATAAAGGACATTTGTATTCCTTTAAATATCTATGTAATACAGCTTACATGTTTTTTCATTGCTCCATTTATATCCGACCTTTATCTGAAATGTAATGTTTGATTGCCTTTGGAGGCTATTTAGTATCGTTAATAGCGTTAACTCGTAGAGAGCGCTTTTGCTTTGGATTTTATATATTCCATCGCGGCCAAACTCACAATCACACTCTCATTTAAACTCTGTGGACAGTGTCTTTTTATTGCGGTTAGGGAAAAATTCCTACCTCCTAGTCGGCAATCAAAGCTGCGAACACTTCTGTAGCACAGTTTTTGTGTGAGACTGATTGTCCAGCTCTGCTATCATCAAACATGTCAGCAAAATGCAAAACACAAACCATAAGTAAAGGGGCTTGCCGATACTCATTTTGGGCACTCTCCCACAAAACATACTCCACTAACTTTCTCACTTGTTTCACTATTTTGTAAACTTAGTGACCCTTAAGTTTGTATATTTTTCTAGTGGTTGATAGACCATGATGGTAGCTCTTGAAATACTTTGAAGTTCCCCAATACTTTGAAGTTCTAACGTATGGTCGTGTTCTGCATAGAGAGAACACGTGTATGAAGACGTCGGTACCAACTGTTTATATTTATATCCACAATGTGGGGAAGGAAATTATTTAGTAGATGCTTCACCATTTAATAAAACATACACATGCTCATGTTTACTGTATGAACTGCTTCATTCGGTTGCCTCAACAAATCGTTATCGCATTAATTAATTATTCTGCCCTTTAATGAAAACAGAAAACTGTAAATGCATCACTTCATTATTATCCATGTGTAATCGCGGAAAACAAAGGTCACAAGGCAAACAGATTTACGTTTGAAAGCTTTTTCTAAACAGTAAATAGTAGGATTTAGTATATTAACTGAACCGGACGCACATAGGTTTTCAATCATGCATAGTAATTTGTCTGCTATTTATAACACCGAGCTACATGACGGCACATATGTGCCACAATAACATTCCTTTCAAACTATTTTGTTGTGCACACGAATAAAATGGAAAGTAAGACGGCAATTCGAAGTACCATCAATGGCCTCCTCGCCCGCCTCGGTAGCGTGGTGGTAGAGTGTCTGCCTCACGTTCAAGAGGTTCCGAGTTCGAATCTCGGTCAGGGTGAGTTACATGGATAAAGTTTTTTCCGGGGTTTTCCCTTATCCTGAAAGACGAATGTCGGGTAACTCTAAGCTCTATGAACCTCGGGCTCATTCGGGCATCATTTCACCCATTACATTCATCGTCCGATATGACTTAACGTTGGAGGACGTAAATTACAAAAAAAAAAAAAAAAAAAAAAAAAAAAATAGGCCTCCTCGTTGTTTTGAAATCTTCGGGAACAGGTAACAGTCACTGGGTGCAATGTTCAAGCAATTCGAACATTAATTCTCACGTTTTTGTAATTGCAATGACTAAGCAATAGGACGGAGCATTGTCGTGAAGAAACAAGTTTTCTTTGTATGCCAAATGAGGTCTTTTTCTTTTCACCTCATCATTCAAGCTTTGCAGTAAGCTTGCGTAGTAATCACCAGTAATACTTTTACCCGTTTACAAAGAATAATCCCTTGTGCATCCCAGAAAACACTCCCCATAACATTGTTAGCTGAAAAAATTGACTTAGCCTGATTTTGGAGTTGGTCAACTTGGCGTAATCCACTATTTTGACTGTGACTTACTTTCTGGAGTGATGTATCCAAGTTTCATCCATGGTAAATAAGCCGTCTAAAAATTCACTGGGATTGTTACGGTAGAGCTCCAAAATTTTAACAGAAACAGTTTTTGTTTGCAACTTTCGATTACGTGTCAACAAATGCGGAAACCATCTTGACAGACCTTGTGAAAGCCAAAAACATTGCTTAAAATATTAACTGCAAGTTCTTTTGTTATGCTTACAGCCTCTGATATGCCCGCATCGGTAGCTTAGATGGTAGCGTATCTACCTCAATTTCAAGAGGTCCCGAGTTCAAATCTCGCTCCTGGATAAGGTTTTCCCGGGGTTTTCCATATATCCTTCATTCCATATATCCTTCATGACGAATGTCGGATAACTCTAAGCTCCATGGACCCTGGACACATTTGAGCATCATTTCATCCAATTCACTCACCGTCCGATATGACAACGTTGGATGACATAAATTACAAAGAAAGAAAAAAGCTTTTGATATATCATAGATATCTCTGATATCTGCGATCTTCCAGTACTGAAGGATTAATTTTTCAATGATCTCTGGAGTTGTGACTTCCACTAGGCGTCCAGAGCGAGGCTCATCTCTAGCGCTCGTACGTCCCATTTTAAACTTTGCAGCCTACCAATGAATCATTGTATATGAAGGGGCAGAGTCTTTTAATGTACTGTCCACTTCCTCCTTGATTTCTTTAGGCGTTAAGCCTTTAAAGTATAAGTATTTAGTCACTGCTCGTTTTTCCAAATCCTCCATTTTCGTAAAAACTCTAGACCTGTCTTGTTTAAAATTCTGTCCTTCAAAAACTAAACGAGCTATTGACCTGTAACTATGCATACATGCTAATATAAAGTTGAACTATATGATGCAATCCGGCAAACTGGCCCAGTGCTGCCATCTCTATGTGAGACCGGGACTTATCAGCCGACCCTCGTTTATGTTTCACTTCTGTCTATGTGCTCATTTTTTACCTGTTATGATGAATATTTAAACATCTGTGACGGGGTTCCAAGCAGTGAACGTGTAAAGAGTTACTGTCACTGGCTCTCATTTAGTATGTAGTCGAAACTTAGGGACAGTCGTAGTTAGAATAATATAAATATGAGAAAAGCTACAATGACGACAATACGTTAAACGAAAAATTAATAAGAAATTCATAAATAGCTGAAGAATTATAGGATAGTAGTAATGAATAGGAATTATTTCAAAGCGATAAGTTTAATAATAGAATGAAGATGATACCGTTATATTAAAATAACGAAACCGTAAAAATTGAACGAGTAATAAACATTTCAACAAGGGCGACTACATTGTCAATACGATTTAATATGATTTTGGTCTCACCAGTGAAAACAGTTGTTTTAATGCATTATTTTATCTTGTTTTTAAATCTTTAATCGAATTTTTTTCACCACTCACAGTTTCGTTTTTATTTGCGTTTCAACTTTTTAAAATAAAACCTTTTATTCGTTCAATTTCGTATTTTTAAGTAAAGAATGTTGTCTCATTAGCACAAATAGTTGTACTTAATGCAATTTTTTTATCATGTTTTCAAATCTGTATTAGTAATTTCCAATCTCATACAGTTTCGTTTTTATTTCAATTGGTCTTAAGTAAATACTTTTTGGTCAATTTGCTGTAAAATAGAAGCTCCTAAAGTATTGTGAATATGAGAGCTACAAATGAACTGCCTCAAAGGGCGTCACTGCCACTGTTGTGCATGTTGAGACATGCACAAACATGATCTACTGCAGTACACGTTCACGACAATGACGCCAGTTGCAAGATAACAATGAACCAGCAAAAACGACATTTTAAGTGTTTTGTGTATCTGAATTGTGTTTTATATATTTCAGAATGCATTTCTTTTAACAATTTCTTAGTTAAAAATGCCTACAGTTTGTTCAAATCATCCTAAGAGCTTTTGTTGTATATGTGTAGTGACGCTCAAGTCACAAAGGCGAAATACTACTCCATTAGTGGAAAAGTGTTAAGAAGTTTACTTTGAATATAACTGTTATTTCCGGGCTGTTATGCCGTGGTCTGCTGGAGTTGGATTTTCCAGACGTTTCGTCCACTTCTATGGTGAACATCTTCAGTGGCGTGGTCGTGGTCTTAGTCTCCTCGGAGAAGTTCGGGTAGCGTGACGCCCTTGAAGATGTCCAGCATAGTAGTGGACGAAACGTCTGGAAAATCCAACCCCAGCAGACCACGGCATAACAGCCTGGAAATAACTCTTAGTTATATTGACTCCGGCCGTGAAAACCTACGTTCTCTTTATTTTGAATGTTAAGTGTAGGCCAAACTAGGGCCTGGGTCCCACATATCTGCTTATCCTGTTCTGGGCTTCTCACTGCATAGCAGAATAGCACACGCTACATGCCATTTGTATATCCGATGATTTGTAGGGAACCCAGAAGTGACACCTCTGACTGTTATTATTGTTTAACAAACATTAAAGGGATTACGTCAAGTCAAAGCACGCAGTTGTGTAACGTAACTTACAATGTGCCATGAGATCAGTTCCACATAGCAAAGAATTTGCCCATACCAAATCCTCCAGTCCATGTGAAGTAAATGAAGAGAGCTCAGATTCTATTGGAATTAAGGAAGAAATTGCAATGGATTTGGTGATTCAACTTTTGGAATAAGGTATTTATCTGAGCCTCATATACTGTCTCAAAAGTCGTAACCATCTCATACGAGATTTTAAGTTATCTAAAAATCAAACTGAAATTCTTGCTGCCTGGCTAAAAGCATGTAATCTTATTCAAAAAGGATACAAATATATACACATACTGTAATCGTAATTTCCAATTTAAAGATTATTTTTCTGAACAAAAAACCCTAGTGTTTTCTGATGATATTTCTTCTTTTATGGATACATTTGGTATTGAAAATAACAAAGCAGAATGTCACCTCTTCATCGACTGCTCCAAAATTAGTTAAAAGCAATGTTTCTGCATAACGGCAATAAATACCAATCAGTACCTCTGGCTGACTCATCTAGTATGAAAGAAGCACATGAAAACTTTAACATTTTATTCGAAAGGATTCAATATGCAATGCATGAATGGAATATTTTTGGTGATCTGAAGATTATTGAACTTAATCTTGGTCTGCAGCTTGGTTACAGAAGTACCGTTGATTTTTGTGCCACTGGTATAGTAGGGTGGAAAAAAATTATTAGATTATAAAAATGGGCAAACGCGAATCATTCATTCCTGGACAGAAAGCTGTGAAATATTACGCACGATGTAGTCAAAAAATTGTATCCATCTTCACAACATATTAAAATAAGATTAATGAAGAATTTTGTCAAAGGCATGGACGATATACCTGATTTCATGTACTCAAAACAAAAGTTTCCTAAAAGTAGTGAAGTAAATATTAAATTAATAAAGGTATATTTAAAGTATATTTGTAGCTCCACAAATACGAACCTAATACATGATGAGAAGTTTGAAGAACTACTGAATTTGCTGGCAAGTACGCAGAAAAGTTATCACAATTATTTGAGAAATCGAAATGCCAAAGATTTCTATAATAATGCCAATGATCTTATAGTATCTTATCAAAATTTGGATTCCAATATCTCTTCCTGCGCTGGCACCTAGATTTCTTCCAAGACAATCTTGAAGTAGTGTTCGATGAACATTGAGAGCAGTTTATCACGAGATTTCAGCTATACAACAGACGTATCAAGGCACATGGAATCCTAATATGCTGGCTGATTACTGTTGGACTATCGCGAGGGACCCTTCACAGACAAAATATATCAGGAAATCATCATTTCTCTATTTCTAGATGAGTCAAAATGTTTTGATATTTTGTAGTTACGATTGTAGAAAAGACGAAAGCGTTTGAAATCATAAATGCCTCCCTCTAAGGAAACTTGCGTAGTGGGTGAAAACCGATATATTCAAAAATAAGAGCAAAAGTATTTTCAGAATCGCATTTTTTCTTTCGTAAAAAGTTTTTTATGTAACTCAATGTTATTATAGGTCAATTTTAAAGCGCCAATAAAATGTTTTATAATACATAATTGTGGCATGTTATAAATTTTGAAGGTCAGACTTACGATAATGATTTATAAGACTAAACAGTTGAAAATATATTGAATGTTTGCATGAATAACTGGGATTAAGTAAAGGGGATAAGTAGATAGAGGAGACTAGAAGAAAAGTTTCTTGGAAAAGAGGTCATTGATGATTTGAAGTGGACAATGGATAAATTGGTATTTCAGGAAGGTTGCTCTATGAAATAAGTTTCCCTTATGTGTTACGCTAAGCACACATGATTCTCATACAGCAACTGTCTTGTTGACAGGATCATTTTTCAATAGAGAATACAAATTGCAAAAGAGAAAGCTCAACAGTCCTGTGGTGTAGTAGGCTAGAAGTTGTGGAAGAGGCGCAATGTTTAAATCACAGTAATGTGGAATTTGTTTCTGGATATTACTTTAGGAAGCTCAGGGTAGAAATAGATTTGGAAATTTAGTAGAATTATATTAACCCTTAACTTAGTTGTTTAGTTAGATAATAAATAAGTAAAATAAAATGTAAGGTATACATTTGCAAATTTAATTTGAAGCTGTATTAAATAAAAGTAGAAAACAAATATAATGAAACATGACACTCCTATATTTATCTTGTAAAAGTAGAGCCGATTCAGAATGAGAAAAGAGATTTAATTTTCTTTTAATGGGAACCACAGACTAATTGGTACAGGAATATACAAATTTGTAATATCTTCAACACTGTATATAATAGCTTTTATGACTTGTACCAACCTTAAGAGAAGTATAAATATGATATGAATACAGAACACATGAAACATCTACCTTGAAAAGCAAATATGAATTGAGAAAGGGATGGAGAGAGGGAGGAAGTGAGGAATGCAGGAAGGAAGGAACAAAATTATTTAAGTTGTATGCATCCAACTACATTTTCTGTATATAACAAGCGATTATATGCGCTTAATTCATGTCGTTGATACTCCTGTTTAGGATGATTTTCTTCCTTAATTTATATTTACAACATTGTTCTCATAAAAGATAGCGGAATAAATTGTCTTTGTCCTGCTTCCATCGTCTTCTTATTTCCGTTTCATTTTTCTTACTGTTGAAACTATTCTGTTTTATTCGGAATTCCATTATCACATTGAAACGAATAATCACATAATACACACTGAGCAAAGACAATTCTTGTTTGATTTTCTAGTATAATTCTGTTGTAATTTACCATTCTTATGTAGTGCCACAATTATACTATTTAGCTGACACAATTTATAATTCACTGTGAACAGGTTTTCAATAATTTTAATATACACCTCGAACCCGTCTTTTTATGTACTAGGATTTAATCCGGGATTGATTCAGTGGTAGCCAACTCGAGAGAGATTTAATCTGGGTGTGGAGAGTTTGAAGGACATAATTGTACAAGATTTCTGGAAAAGAATTCATATTATATCAAAATCGCCATATATACTAAAAATAAAAATGTAAGGTACAGAGTTAAATATTACTATCTGTTACCCAATGTAACATTAACAAACCATGTTGCATGCCATATTACTCCGATAATTGAGCTGTTTCATTACTGTTCACATTTGTACTACGTGTTTCTATTTCTACACTGCTTAAAATATATTTTTACTGCTTTGTCAAAAGTTTAATTTTTCATCATGGCTTTCGTGTTATCCTGCGTGTTGTACTCTTTAAACTAGTTCGAGTCTTGGTTACCAAAATGGCCTGTTGTACTTGGTACTCGGAACACAAATCACCGTGAGAGAGCGAGGCAATAGTCATGTGGAGTTCAGTAAATAAGCCTCCATTTATTTGTCGGTAGCTATATATATGCATTGCCAGTGACACATGAGGCATAGTGAACTTAAAAGCTTCCTGTACACACACGCGCTCTCTCTCTCTCTCTCTCTCTCTCTCTCTCTCTCTCTCTCTCTCTCTCTCTCTCTCTCTCTCTCTCTCTCTCTCTCTCTCTCTCTCTCTCTCTCTCTCTCTCTCTCTCTCTCTCTCTCTCTCTCTCTCTCTCTCTCTCTCTCTCTCTCTCTCTCTCTCTCCCTATCTCTCTTCTCCCCCCCCTCTCTCTCTAGCATTTGGTTTCTAATCCTAATAGCGATATTTTGTGCAGTTGTGAGAGGCAATAAATATTATGCTATTTTGAGCCAGTTCTTCATTTTGATTGTCTTTGATCGCCTTTTTAATTACTTTCCTTTATTAGAATTCAACTCATTGGAACCAGCAGTTCCGGCAATCCAAAACCCTAATTGCCATAGAAGTATCACATTTCTCTAGTACTGTTTAATGCCCGTTCTTACTGAACATCATACCACCTGAATGAGTGAACTGAAATAATAGTTGGGAAAGAAAACATGGACAGGAAACGTTCTAGTGTATTCCGAAAATGTTTAAGTCACACATTTCATTTGTCATGTAAATAACTTAAATATTTATTATTTTATTTAAAAAACCAGAACCATTTTAAAGAGTTACGCTGTTTAGAGATACAAGTACGCACGTGGACGTTTGTCTAAAATATCTAAGAACATCAACACTTGTCGATATTTCGAGTTGAATCTGCACATCAAATTTTCCTGTATAATGCTATATGTATCTTCTCCATACACTACGTATGTGGTAGAGAACTGAAATTACGGATTATCAGTATAGGTATATATATATATTCTACATTCTACATGTTTTGCTCGTTTGGATTTGCTTGACCTAAAATCTTATAGCTTTATTAAACATTTTAGTTCTTTCTTTACCTAAAGAACCTTCCACCATTTCACTGTTCTGATCCTACATTTACTAAATAATTTCAAAAACATATTTTCAGTTATTTCATTAACGTTCGAGGCCCGTGTGTGTAAGTAATTCTTGCATACCTACCTATCATGTCATGCATGCCCGTTAAATTTCAAAATTTGTATCTGTATTTCCTATTAGCTAGCAAATATCTGCACTTCATCATGTTTTACCTCCATACACATGAAAATCCTCGCAAATATTAATATCATTTCTTCTTAAAGTGCATTAGAATATACTTATTATATTTACCTTCAAGCGCAAAGTATCACAAAGAAACAATCGAATCACTTATTCAGATGCTTTACTGTTCATCTCAAAATGCAAACTTAAAATTTATTGTGAACATTGATTTTATTCTTCTGAAATAATTGTATATAGACTTACTCTTATTGAAGCATATGCCTATACTGTGCTTTATATCACAGAAATATATTTAGAGCTAAAACTATAGCAGTTGTGTTAAAGCTTTTAAATTGCAGAAAGAATACGTGCACACTATATGCGTACAGTTTAATTAATTCTTATTTTACTCTCATAATTTGGGTACATAAAGGGCTTCACGGTATATTTATACGCCACGAACAAAGATCATCTCATCATCTCAAGTAAGATCATCACTCTAGATATGGACATGTTTTATTAAAGATCAAATTTACAGTGGATGGTTTCCCTTCTATCAGTATAGTGGTAATATAGTAGTTCTCATCTTTCCAATGTTACTATATTATAGATATAAGAGAATAAATTTTCAAGAACTAAATTACTGGAACGACTTCTAAATTTCAAAACATACAATACTCCTTCAAGTGTTAAAATTCCACAGCACCTAACGCTGAGGCATGATACGTCACACGCACCTCTGTGTGTAAATGAACCTCTTATATGCTATGAATTTAAATTATCAGTATCCTAAATAAAGAGGGAAAGAAAGTACACAAATGAATTTATTTCTTTAACATAATAAAACATACCTTGAAATTATGAGGTTCATCGTAATTACAGGTTCCCGTGAATATCCTCCTAGAGCCTTTTTGCTTTGTACTATTTACTAAACAACATACCGTTTAAATACAGCTATGAGATTCAGAACAGAGTAATATGGGCTCTCCGAATGATGAATGAGTACGGAAGGAAATTATATCGGAGTGCAAACGAACGCGGTTTGTCTCTTAAATGTCATCTAGGCAATTTCCTCCACTCTCCAGCACACCAGGGATAGAAATTGCAGCTCTCTTCAAAACGTGAGGGTTAAGTCCACGGCAATTAGGAGGTAGGACCGGTTTTCTGCAACTATAGCCTTCCGTAAATAAGAGCGGCGCTTGAATTGCCTTTATGTTTGTCACGCGTTTACACTGGAAGTGAGAAGTTGTATTTCTGCTCACGGAGTCTGCAAAGAACTGAGATGCCCTATATTCACATCACAACCTACTTCCGAACCAAGCAGAAATAAATTTTCGAAGAGACCATCTCAACCTTGGCTGCCCGGACGCAGAAGACATGCAGATGGATCGAAAGCTCTGCGTTAACAACCCTCTTGGTATGTGGGTCACGAATGAAAACGCCACCTTGGGTTGAAAACCCCTTGGGTCTGTGGTGAACACCAACAACCCTGTACTCACAGATACCAAGTTTGAGAGATCTGTTGCTCAAGTAAACGTGTTTCTCACAACTAAAGCCTCTATGTGGAGATGCTTCTTTCATTAGAAAGCAGTCCCAGAAGGAGACTTCCGTCAGGCACATCACCGAGACCATGCTGGAAATTGTCTATGTGAAGACAATCCTTTAGTTGATGTTAATCCTCTTGTAGCCTTTACTTCTAAATAATAATAATAATAATAATAATAATAATAATAATAATAATAATAATAATAATAATAATAATAATAATAATAATAATAATAATAATAATAATAATAATAATAATAATAATAATAATAATAATAATAATAATAATAATAATAATAATAATAATAATAATAATAATAATAATAATAATAATAATAATAATAATAATAATAATAATAATAATAATAATAATAATAATAATAATAATAATAATAATAATAATAATAATAATAATAATAATAATAATAATAATAATAAAGAATTATTACAATAATAGTAATAATAATAGTAATAATAGTAATAATAATAGTAATAATAATTCTTTATTATTATTATTATTGTTATTATTATTATATTATTATTATTGTTATTATTATTATTATTATTATTGTTATTATTATTATTATTATTATTATTATTATTATTATTATTATTATTATTATTATTATTATTATTATTATTATTATTATTATTATTATTATTATTATTATTATTATTATTATTATTATTATTATTATTATTATTATTATTATTATTATTATTATTATTATTATTATTATTGTTATTATTATTATATTATTGTTATTGTTATTATATTATTATTATTATTATTATTATTATTATTATTATTATTATTATTATTATTATTATTATTATTATTATTATTATTATTATTATTATTATTATTATTATTATTATTATTATTATTATTATTATTATTATTATTATTATTATTATTATTATTATTATTATTATTATTATTATTATTATTATTATTATTATTATTATTATTATTATTATTATTATTATTATTATTATTATTATTATTATTATTATTATTATTATTATTATTATTATTATTATTATTATTATTATTATTATTATTATTATTATTATTATTATTATTATTATTATTATTATTATTATTATTATTATTATTATTATTATTATTATTATTATTATTATTATTATTATTATTATTATTATTATTATTATTATTATTATTATTATTATTATTATTATTATTATTATTATTATTATTATTATTATTATTATTATTATTATTATTATTATTATTATTATTGTTATTATTATTATTATTATTGTTATTATTATTATTATTATTATTATTATTATTATTATTATTATTATTATTATTATTATTATTATTATTATTATTATTATTATTATTATTATTATTATTATTATTATTATTATTATTATACATACGTCAAAGACTAGGGAAATTATAGTTTTGAACATGTCATACGGGGCTAAAGCACTCTAACCAAATCCCTTAAGTTCATTAGCATGAACATGACATGGCAGAGTCCAATTTACAGTTAAAACTGACACCCAAATTAAGATGTTCACTGAAGTAAAGCGGAATCACTCCTGTCAGGTGATTTATTGTACGTGGTGAAGACAATCAGGTAGCTCTGACTGTTCAAAGTTAAATATCAATCGATTGTCCAAATGCAAATGCATCCTTCGTTGACTGGATTAGAGCTGTTTGCTATCCCGCTTTCCTCAAGTAGAATTTGCCAAAACTGACATTTCTTGTTCCCTGTGCAATCCGGTAAACTGAATCTTTTGTCTTTAATGTGATGCATATTTTATCACTCTAGACACAGGAATTTTATTATAATTATTTTTTTTTAATAATGGTTGTCAGCTTCATTTTGTCCTGGGAGTTCTACTTCGTTTCACCGAAGAAAAGGATAAAGGATCATAACACTTTCCAATAGTAATAAACTTCAGCACATCTTTATGTGGAAGTTTAGCTCTAAAAGCTGGTACTATAGTTACATATGGGGGAATTTTTCTGTTCAAACCAAGTAATTTTATTCTTTGTAAATATGTAAGAATTGATTTAACTTCATATTTATTTTGAACCGCTTTATATGTGTGCCATTTTCTGAAGTACATAATCTGTTTTCTCAGAAACCACTGAAGGAGCTTAAACTAAATTTTAAGGGGATAAAAAAACCATTTAAGTACGGCTGTGGATCGACTTTGGTATTAATAAATTGTACAGCCATTTAGAAATATTCCCTAATCAAGCGGTGACATGGTCCAGAAAATACCCGTGAATTTTATCAGTCATTTTTCTGAATTAGGCAAAATTTCTTTGATATATCGAATATTTTCTATACTAATGGGGCATTAATTTAAGATATTTAAGATAGGCACGACAAGGGCCTTTTATCTACCCTTAATAATGTATAGAAATCAGAGCTGTTTAAGAAAAAATAATTCTTTTCCGGTCACATTAGAATATCTGTATTTCAGTGTGTGCTTACCTCAAATTAACATCCAAGACAATTGCCTCGTAAGTATATTTGGTGGCTGTGGATCAAATACATTGTCAGTTTTCTATGCAATAAACGCGTTGCACGTCAGATGTGATCCGGACAAGGATCTCCTTGCTTTGTACTTGGGACACCAAGACTGCCGAGACGACCTTCTCCCTGCCTGTGTGTGTGTGTGTGTGTGTGTGTGTGTGTGTGTGTGTGTGTGTGTGTGTGTGTGTGTATGTGTATGTGTGTGTGCGTGTGGGTGGGTGAGTGGGTGGGTGGGTCGTTTGTGGGGGAAGGAGAGTGCGTGATTTGAACCTATACCCTTTTTATTGCACACGTGATTCTAAATCATGAACTCAGTTTCGCGAAAGAGTATTTCATTCGCTATATAATCTACATTAATAATGATCAACATTGTAAGAAAGGATTCAAATAATATTATCAGAGTGCACAACTAAAGAGCAGTCTCGCATTATCCATACTTGTTGCTGCATAGTACCTGTTATGCATCATAAGGTAACCAGAAGCACAATTTAGTTGATCCTGTTTCATCTAAAGTGAAAAAAGTCAGCTTAAGAGACTCCTTTTCTGGTACGAAAGGAACTGAGCTGTTCCTTAGACATCAGCTGTATGTACAGGGAGGATATATTTATTTATATTTAAAAGCTCAAACGTTTAAAATTTATGAACATGTGAGTACAATCTTTTTTTCAAATATACAGAATGTTAATGAATTACAGCGAAATATTTTCAGAGAAAGTAGAAGTATCTCAAACAAGTAGTTTAAGATAGGAGACTCATGTCCTTTTGATTCAAATGTGTAGGTTACGGCTATAAGTTTCTAAAGTGCTAGTACGCCACTGCAAATAACGATACCAATTGACTGCACAAGACATGAACATGAAGAGATGTGTCCGAGTACTCCCTTTGGCACAATGATTATGCTTTCAAGTGAAATGTGAACGAGTTCGAGTTCGAGTCTGCTTTACCGTTTTCTTTTGTTTTGTTTGTTTGAGTGATTTTTTAATATTTTCTGAGCTTTTAATTCTTGAATAAATGAATTCATTTTGTGGAGTAGTTTCACCTTGTCAGTGCAATTAATTACAATTATTTATAACAAAGGTTGAATCCTGCTTAATACTTTCACATGGCGTACGACTAATGGGAGTTGGTTTAAAAGGTGAACGAATTTACATAAAATAAAAATTAAATGCAACTCTTTGCGTCAGGTTTATAGGAACTGCTGGGAATGGCGACCTGCGTATTCAATGCAAAGTTGACAGCGGGGAAGGAACGTGTGGCGTACTCTGTCTAAAATTACTTGTGTGTATCTAATAAAGTCACATGCAGTTATTATTCGTATAGTTAGGTCCTCTTCTGAGTTACGTACTAAAATGAGGAAGAAAAAAGTTAACTAGCGAGCGAACCAATGACCTTTTGAACAACAGTTTCAGTGTTACGGATTTGGCCACGAGATCAGTGACAGAAACACTATCGGAGTAGGGTACATGATGCAAAAAGGCAGTTAATCGCTGTACAGTGTCACGGTGGCAAGTGATTATTTCGAGATTTGAGAGATCTTCGAGGTCTTAAATCTCGAGAACACCAATAACGAGCTAATAAGTATTTATACTTCTGTACTCCAGAAGCAATTTTAAGGATATTATAATCCAATAATGTCAGATACCTTATTTAAATATCAACTTATAAGCATCTAATGTCAATTATGTTTAAGGCAATTGACTATTTCAACTTATTTATATTAGTCACGTCTACAATCGCTGAAGTTATTTCGGTGTAGTTCATTAACACTCTATAGATTTAGAAAACTGAGCCCAACTTTTCTTATCATCATGCATATAGATGCAAGTTAGCGAAGCCCAAACCATGTCAGTATCTGAAGTAAAAACCATAGAAACGGATTGGGTACAAAAAGGTTCAAGAATCAATATTCGAATCTAAATGTGATAGTAGGCAAAGGTAGACATATAATGATAGTTTGTAATAAATTTTAAGGAAACTAACCCGACAGTTTTAACACCTGATTTGAAATTTCAATCTAATTATACAATGCAGTATAGGTGTTCACCTTATACCTAACTCAGCTCTATATAAACAACTCCCAGCATGTGATTTAATTCACGCGGATGAAGATGTTCTGATCTTTATGATTGGCTAAATTTAGATATGCACAGATT
The DNA here is from genome assembly GCA_030765055.1 of Mantis religiosa. NCBI lineage: Eukaryota > Metazoa > Arthropoda > Insecta > Mantodea > Mantidae > Mantis > Mantis religiosa. The sequence continues at coordinate 156,625,814 of CM060950.1, read as the reverse complement.
CCTACTGAATAGAAGTTGATAGCAACTGACTACTCTAAACAATGAATGAGGCATAGTTTGTTGCAGCCTATTTGGCGATTTATTACATACTTAGTGTAACAGCGCAATGTGTATGGCCAAACTACAGGACAGTTGCCCCAGGAACATTAATCCCGCTGAATAAATATTCAGATTAACAAAATACGCAACTGCCTAACGAGAAGTTACCTTACATGTAAAATTCCGTCGCCGAGGTGAAACTGCACAACTATAGTATATTGTGACTTCGTGTTATATCCCACTTCTGACGCCAGTGTGACTTTGTGGGTTCGTGGAATAAAAAGTCCAATTACACCACTCAACAATGTTCTTTATTTCCACCGACTTACAGTTTAACACTTGCCAATTACATAAAATTACTTGCTGCACACAGTTACAATTCACCAGTCCGTCCGTTACAATTTCCTTGTACTCGCGGTTACGTAAGCTCCGGTACACATTCACAGTTACGCACAGTCTTCCGTTGCACAACCCTTTCGTTCATTAACACGTCACTGACTAACTCTTACACCAAGAACTGCGACTGTCTCCTCACTGACAAAACCAACTCACTGACTGTCTACCAAAACCAACTCACCACAGCACAACAACTGACTGACTCACTCCGTCTGTCTGGAACCCTCTTTATAGGAATATCGCCGGTTTCTAGTGACCAGGAGAATGTTCCAGACTCCGTAATTTCTGGAACCAGGTGGGCAGAAAGAGACGCCCACTGATGTTTTTCCTCCCAACCACTGCCTGTCAAATACTACAACACAAACGAGGGGAAGGTGTGGCTAATGCGGTCCTCCCCCCTGCATTCCGTTCCCAGCTGGTTACAGGGTGCTCCAATGCTCCCGTTACACTGCTCCCTCCTCAAAGCTGTTCGTCCACGAACAGCCCCATCGTAGCGTGCGAGGCGGTCCAGGTGTACCACCAGGATCTGCCCGGAGTCTGAGCCAGAAGTAGCGCTGCCGTAGTTTGTGAATCATTCGGTTCGCTCCCAGGTGTCCTCCCGAAGTACCGGCGTGCACTTCCTCCAGGACTTCCGGGACCTTACTCCGGGGAAGTACCAACTGTCCTCTCTGCGCCTTCCCATCGGGTGACTCCCATACCCGGAACAGCACGCCCTCTCTCGTCTTCAACGAGTCCCATTTTGCCCAGTGCGACTTGTAGGTGGCGCTCCTCGGTGCGATGTCCTCCCAGGTTGGTCTCGTCCCTGCGTCCACTTCCCTCAAGAGTGGCCCCAAGTCTGCGTCCGCCAGCTGCTCCCTCCTCAGGCCTGCGCTATCCCAGCCTTCAGCAGGCACTGCCGCAACTACTCGGACTGCTGCGGCACGCTCCTCCTCTTCCACTCTTGTGCGCTCGTGGCCGTCCTGGATCTGCGATAGGACACCTCCAATGCAATGGTCGCTGGCGTCGGTGTCCACAATGAAGGCGCCACCCGGTTGTGGGAAACCCAAAATTGAAGCACTGCACAGGGTCCCCTTCGGGTGCTGGAAAGCGTCTTCGGCGTCCTCCGTCCACACATAAGGCCGGTTTTCCTCCGTCAGGCGGGTGAGGGGTTTTGCGATGTTGTCGGCCTTTTCCTCTAAATCATTAAGGCGGTCGTCTACTTGACCCTTCCGCTCGCCCAGTTCCGTCACGTCATCCCTCACGCCGGCCAACTGTTCTTCAAACTTGGCGGCGAGAGCCTCGTTCGCCACCTTCATTTCGGTAGCCGGACCGTCATTCGCTGCTCTCATTTCCGTGGTTAACTCGGCCTTCACTTGTTCCATCTTCTCGGCGATGTTGTTTGCCGTCTTCATTTGTTTCAACTCTGCGGCGATGTTCTCCCTAGCCGTCCTGATTAGTTTCAGTTCCGCGGCCAGGTTATTTCTAGTCTCCAGCGTCTCTGTTAATTCGGCCCGCATTTCTTCCATCTTCCTGATGATGTTGTCTTTAGCCGTCTTCATTTCTTTCAGTTCCGCTAAAATCTTTTCTAATGCTGCCTCCATCGTTGTAATGTTCGGTGATGTTGTTTTCCCGCTTCCTGACACCAGTGTGACTGTGTTATCCCACTCCTGACACCAGTGTGACTTCGTGTTATATCCCACTTCTGACGCCAGTGTGACTTTGTGGGTTCGTGGAATAAAAAGTCCAATTACACCACTCAACAATGTTCTTTATTTCCACCGACTTACAGTTTAACACTTGCCAATTACATAAAATTACTTGCTGCACACAGTTACAATTCACCAGTCCGTCCGTTACAATTTCCTTGTACTCGCGGTTACGTAAGCTCCGGTACACATTCACAGTTACGCACAGTCTTCCGTTGCACAACCCTTTCGTTCATTAACACGTCACTGACTAACTCTTACACCAAGAACTGCGACTGTCTCCTCACTGACAAAACCAACTCACTGACTGTCTACCAAAACCAACTCACCACAGCACAACAACTGACTGACTCACTCCGTCTGTCTGGAACCCTCTTTATAGGAATATCGCCGGTTTCTAGTGACCAGGAGAATGTTCCAGACTCTGTAATTTCTGGAACCAGGTGGGCAGAAAGAGACGCCCACTGATGTTTTTCCTCCCAACCACTGCCTGTCAAATACTACAACACAAACGAGGGGAAGGTGTGGCTAATGCGGTCCTCCCCCCTGCATTCCGTTCCCAGCTGGTTACAGGGTGCTCCAATGCTCCCGTTACAATATAGTGTACTTATCTAAACACTATCCTATTCTTTCAAAATTTCCACTTTTAGAGCACAAATATAAAAATGTATTGAGACTGATGAAGGCTATCGGAATGCCCTAAGCTTACTGATATTGGCTGCAAATCTAATGACGAAAAGAAAAAAATTACATTTATAAGTAAAGAGTTCTCAAAGAATGCGTTATAAATATCCCAACTATTCCTTTTAGAACATTGTTTAATGAAATGCTATTCTTATTATCTACCACTAATTGTGAACTACTGTTATACATGTTAATGGTGTAATTAGACGCTGATTTCAAACTGAAGATCCAAGGCTCAATTTTCTACATAGCTGTTAAACCTAGCAACAAAAATTTAAACAAATGGTATATCATAGATGAAAGATAGTTGTTGATAATACAATATTAAAATGTGTGTTTAGCAACAGAAATGACCGAATTGTCGTTTTCTTAAAAATACTAAACATTAATTCGGCTAAATAATATACCTTAATATTGACATGAACTCAGGTATAAAATTAAAAATCGCGTGTTGCGAAACAAAATTATTGCATGCAGTAGTTCATCAGAAAAGTGTTTCAAGTGCAAGAGTATGTTACAAATTTCAATTAGCAGTCACGTGCATTTAAAGCTTCGGTACATAAATCTGATGGTGGTGCAATGACCTCCTGTTGAGAAACATGTTGAGCTTTTTTAAACACATTTGCGTAAATCTTACTTCTTACATTTAGCACAATGACTACAATAGTTTATTTCTTTTTCATCTTGAGGAATGGTTTACTTTCTATTCCTTTACATTTGACTCTCCCATTACAATAGAAACAGAGAACAAAGGTTAAGCCGACAGAAATAACCAGCTACGGCGTACGTTTTTGTATTTTCTTTTTTAATTTCACGTCCTCCAACGTTAAGTCATATCGGACGGTGAATGAAATGGGTGAAATGATGCTCAAATGTGTCCAAAGTCCATGGAGCTTAGAGCTACCCGACATTCGTCTTTCAGGATAAGGGGAAACCCCGGAGAAACCTTATCCAGGTGGCTCACCCTGACCGAGATTCGAACTTGAACCTCTTGAACGTGAGGCAGACACGCTACCATCTACGCTACCGAGGTGGGCACGTTTTTGTATGCAACTTTATCGACATGCTAAATGATCATTTCAGAGGCACAGATAACTAACATAAGCAGACTCAACTGAATGCTTGCTTTCAACATGTACAAAGCAAATTTTAATCAGAACCACACAAAACAGAAACAAGCATGCTGAAATCCTATAATGATATATTTTACTCAATACCAGTTGACATAATGTAGGGAAAGGTGAAACCGTCTCATAATAGCTTAAAGGTCAGTACTAAATGATAAAATATTACTAAGAGCGTCCTAGGACTCCAAAATGTCTCATGAAAGCCGCTTAAGTGCCAAATGGACCAACGCCCGGTTAAAATACCCAAACTAATATATTTTTGAAAATGCTGTAAATAAGGCACTTCTATAGCATTTCGAAGATATATTTTAGCAGATAATTCTTGGCTATCAAGATAAATTATTAAAACAATTAAATGCACCGATAGGTTTAATGGTTTGGGAAAATATATTTATTTTAAATAATAAACATCGTGTAATGAATTTTGAAATACCAGCAGTTGATTCTGTACTTAAGTTTGCTTCGTTTTCAGATTTTGGTAATACCGAAGAAACATAACATAGTAACTTCCTTAACGACGAATGGCCAGCCTCGGTAGCGTGGTGGTAGAGTGTCTGCCTCACGTTCAAGAGGTCCCGAGTTCGAATCTCGGTCAGGGCGAGTTACCTGGATAAGGTGTTTTCCGGGGTTTTCCCTTATCCAGAAAGACGAATGTCGGGTAACTCTAAGCTCTATGGACCTCGGACACATTTGAGCATCATTTCACCCATTCCATTCATCGTCCGATATGACTTAACGTTGGAGGACGCAACATTACAAAAAAAATCGTAATAATATAAAAAAATAAAAAAATAACGACGAATGTGTTTTCTCCTGTGGGTTTCTCTGACTGAAGACGCGAACAAGGGTTCGTGAAATCGATTCACAAGATAAGTGTAGTTTTTTGTTACAAATAGTTATATTTGTATAACATCAAGTATACTTTTACAGTGCAATGCAAATTCTAAAGTTTCCTTCCTAATTTCAGAAGCATATCGTCTTCGTTAGCTGATTTTAATGTTTTCAGAAAGAATCTGGGATTTTGTTTAAAATAGGGTTACGACTCTAGAGGCAGATTCAAAATGGGTAAAAGTGGGTGGATATGCAAAATAATTGCAGTAGCCCTTATACATTTTGGTGGGGATAGGAACTTGACTTTTCGGTATACTTGGTACTCGTTAGCAACGATCGGCATAAGTGATACTTTGAGCTGAACCTTCGATTATTTCTCAATACTTTTACGTCTTTAAGTTTTTACACTGTTGAAAGTTGTTGCTTTTAACGTTATGCTAGAAAAGGTATGAAAGGAGTCGAGGCTTCACATCGCTGCCTTATGTATGTCTCCACAGATGGCTAGACCTCATATTTGTGAGCACTGACCACGTTTCTTGTAAATGAATGCATATGGCATTCTATAGTCTCTATGTTTAAACGAAAACATGCAGGACAATGGGGAAACGGATAGAGAAACTCGTTTAACATGTAGTGAGTTGTGAAAATGAATTACCTGATCCCCTGAATCATTTATGGAATAGCCTGCCATGATGACTTACTCTTGGCTATTTCACTTACCCACTCTGGTGACCAAAACAGGTAAAGCCAGAATTTAAGAAATGAGATAATACACCGAATGGTAATATGTTTTCCTTTCCTTCCATATGTTCATGTTTCACAGGGAAAACTCACGTCACGACCATAACTTAACAGGTATACCGCATGACTGGTTCCATAGGTATTTCGTTTGACCAATCTTCAGCAATGATATTGAATAAAACATGAGTGAAGTGGAACTATTTTGAAGTAGATAGTACAAATAATAAGATAATAATGCATAAAATAGCCAGAAAAGTATGTTCATGCCTTGGTAAGGCCAATAGAGTAGAAACTGTAAAGAAGCATGTCACATTTATATGTTACATGTGCTAAGGCATACAGAGCATCTTTTGGAAAAGCGATATAACGTTCCCTTCGCTGAATTTTAATAAAGTTTTCGGGGTTACAAGCTTTCATCAAATGAGTATGGAATACCCATCATGGGTGTCTAGAAAATACGGGCATCGAGTAACAAGTATCGAGAAATAGAGGTATCGTCCAAAATTACGTTTTGGTAACTTTTGGGGGGGAATGCTCTTACGAAGACATGTATTATACCGCTAATACTTTACCTTCTATTCCTCTTCAAAGCCTTATGTAGTAATTCTATGTTCGTTAATATGCACTTTTCAATCGTAGCCTTTCTGCCTCTCTGTGATATAAGGAGGGTATTCCTGTCATTTCTCTATTTAACTTTTGGCCCCAAGTGGGCAATGAAGTGTTAAATAATGTTGCTTTTTAATCAATTACGGTGCGAGATTACTAAAACCATATCGAAATCATCTTACCATCACCTATTTACGTGATAAATTTAGTACCTGCTTTTTGAATACTCTGAAAAGCAAGACTTGGATTGCCACTAATAAAGACCAGCATTGCAACAATCTGTAGAAATTAAGAAGTAATACGCCTAACACTTTGTCTTTGCATTAGACATAAACAGAAAAAAAAAAATTCTTCCACTATATACAGATTTGATATTCGCTATATTACGTCGCATATTATTGAATTGGCTTCAAACAATACTGTTTACGCCTCAGGCATACTATATAATATTCAGTACATATAACGACTTTATTTTCATAATCATGACCATAAATAAAATAATCTTTTTTCGTGAAATAGTCTTAGCAAATGGTACCCTTGAATTACATATCCACTAGATAAGCTTCCTCCAGACATTTCCTCCATTAATCATTCTAATTAACACGAATGATAGCTGGACTCTTCAATATACCTTTATTAGCTACTTCTTATTGCATATCATTATTCTGTGCCAGGTACGCAACTATCTAATCCTGTAAGATGTTACAATATAATTATCATCATCATTGTTATAACCATCCTCATCGTCAACATCGATATTATTCTCATCATAACTGTTTTCCATAAATTAGAGTGGCAAACGATGAGAACGTAAAGACTGATATCATCATTCGATACATAGAAAATTCCGAATTCGGAGAAGTTATTTCAAAAGCCACTGCTTTTTGAAAGTTCTTGACATCTTTTGACTTAGTCACAATGAACTCAGCGTTATTCGTGCCAAGTTTTTAAAGGAACTCGAGTGATTTTACTTAAAAGCCTCTATGACGGATGTAACTTAAAAGCTATTAATAACATTTCTATGCGTATTTCGTGTTCAGATCACTAGTTGAAGTAAATTTATGTACATTTTTGTTAAAGGAAATGAGTTGTTCTTAAATTTCTAGAATTAGTTTCAATAGGTTTATTTTCTTCAACTTGCATTTCTTAAGTGAATTTTGTATGGTTCGTGCAAGGCTATCACTGTACAGATGTTAATATATCAGATCTGTTATTTCAACTGCTCAACAGATGTTGTGCACAATATTTGTATAGTCATACCAAAATGCCTTGTTTTACAACTTGCATACGTCTAACATACAACATACCTTTATTGGTTTCAGGTGATGTAACTACCATAGTACACCGATCAGAAGTCGAGTCTATTAAACATTCATTTTCTTTGGGTCAACAACGTACCTGTGAAAGAAAATGTATACATTAATGCAGCACAATTACAAAATAAATACTACTTAGCATATTCTATGTAACACATGGCAGAACAGGAAGTGGCAACACTACAGAACTTTTTTACCAATACCTTTACTCATAACTTACACAGAACTAGAGAACTAGAGTTATAATATTAACGTTAAATAAAGAGCAATAAATAGAATACACCTTTAGTTAGCCTATATAGAGTCATCTACCTAAAGGGCAATGGCCATGTGCACCTATCTAGAATAAGCTAAATCATTGGAAACATTGTTATTAATACCACATCTCAAGGACTTCTATTCGAAAGTAAACTACTTCAAACTGTCTTACTCTTTCCGTACACACCAGAAGTAAATATCTATAGAAGTTAATGTGGAAGAACATTGTAGTGTGGTATTCTACAAGGAAGTAAATAGAGGAAATATGGACTATCGACTGAATTCCGATACAGTGTTGGATATGGGAGAAAAATGTGTTGACCTGTTCATAGATTACCTATGGCGGCATATTAAAGCACTACCAAAATGTTTCTCAAGCCGATAATAAGTCATAGATCAGAACAAGCCAAAGGCTACGAATTTTAACTTTTATGGCAAAATATCCACATCATAGCGTTACAGAGGGATACAATGGAATGAACTATCGTCATTGTTAACGTACCTTCATGCACTTCCTATCCAAGTATTATATATTTTGAGAACAATAAAGGACTTATGAAATAATGTAAAGAGATACAATTTTGGAAAGCTTCCCGCTTGGAGACATACGGCCTATTGGATACAAATGGTACTACGCAAAATGGTTCCCTTCCAAAATTTATGAATTTCTTAAACACACACGTTTGGCGTCCCAAAGTGAGATTCATGATGGACAACACGGCGCTGGGGTTGGTTTTCTCTGGGATCTCCGGTTTTCTCCACCACCGCATCCATCTTCATCTCATGTATCATCAGTGTCACCGTTTGCGGTGCCGAAGTAGTAAATGAGGGTATTAAACACTACACTACAGTATACGACACACACGCGCGCTCGCGTTTATTAGCGAAACCTCAATATTGCAGGATTTATTCCGTTTATGGTTAACTATCTTACGATTTGGTGGGCGCCTCCAGTTTGCCCAGCTATCCTGGGACGTCACTTCACACGCTTGCCATTAGACACACAAATGTTCGTCTTTATCAGCTTTGTCGGAACTCGTACTGAATTTTGGATCATGAGAGCACACCGGTCAATCCAGCATGTGTTAATCTGCTGCTTACCATTCAAAATGATAAAGGGGCGTTGTGTCCGAGAAATAGAGGCTCGATTGCCATAAGAACGTCTCTTAGACCATCTACTGTAATAGGTGCTGACTTTGCTGGACCACTGTTTGTCAAGAAAGCTAAAGCTCTAAAGAAATCGCACATAGCCCAGTTTATGTGGTCGACAACAAGGGCTATACACTTAGAGCTTTCCTCAGATATGTCCACTGATTCAAGTCTTGGGGAGCTTCCTAGGAAGACAAACAGCGTTCAACACCATGTACTAGGGTATTGCTACAACCTTCCAACTAAGCATTACAAAAGTTTTCTACAGTACTTTTCTCTATAAAAGACTGCATGACCTTGCTGGTCAAGGAATATCTTGAAACTTTTTGTTCCACACTTGGCTTAGATGGGAGAATGTGGAAGCATATGATTGGATCTAACAAAATTGTTTAAGAAGGTCTTTACTGCAGCCCCAGGTAGAAATAATGTCTGATGGTAATTTACTGAGTATAGACTAATCATTCAAGGCGACGAAAGTACAAAAACACTGTCTCCCGTGCATACCTACACAACAATCAGTAATTCCGAGTCGGCAGGTAGCAGGAACCTAAGTAAAACATTCAGATATCAATACCAGAAAACTTTTGGAAAAGGAGGGAAACGAGTACCTTCTTCAGTTTTCAAACGTTTTCACCAAGTACATCAGTCGACGAAGGTTTCGCTGGTTATTGCTCTTCTGCAGGAGGATATGCGTCCCGTCACAAGTGCAAGAAGGCCCAGATTGTAAATCGGTAGAATGATAAAACGTTGTGCTCCGAAAAGACATTATGGAATGAACTACATTCATTGTTAGTGTCATTTCATATTAGTTCTTGTTCAAAAGCTATGCTTTTTTAAACTGGGCTGTTTGAGAGCAATAAAAATAACAACCTTTAGTTTGTGTTGTGAATTACCAACGTAGGGTGCTGGTGACCAGTTAGTCGAGCACGTTTAGGCGTACGTCTATCTTATCATCCTTACGCAACACATTGAGCAATGCGTTACCTTTGGAGGGGATAATAGTGATATACACTTCTAAAAGTATTTTGTTGCTTTTGTAAACGTTTATATCAGTAGATTTATTTTTCCAAAATAACAAACCATTTTCCTGACTTATTCACTTAATTTTACACCAAAAATTTTTTTCGGTAACAATGTGTTGCACATTAGACAATAATATTCAAGGAAATATCCACCCAAATATATGAGCTTGAATCCAAATCTTAATGCAGATCATCAGTATAGTCATAATATTCAGTACTAATAAAATCCTTATTATTTTCGATGAAATGTGCTACAGTTAGGTCATTATCGCTAACTAAATCTTTTCCTTCAAACGCTTGCTATTTTCGCGTCATCATCTACAAGCTGCAAATGCACAACAGCCAGTTTTAAATGACTCCTATTTCTGCGGCTTTCTGCTTTTTAAGTAGCTCTTTGGTGTTTTCCCATCACTCAAAGCATGCATTTATAAGTCTATCCAGCACCCTTACTTGGTAATTACCCCACTCTGTATTCTTTCCATGGATTTTTATTAACTTTCTCGTTTGCTGAAATCTCCCTTCTATTTCTAATGCACATAAGCATATATAATCGTTTGAAATAAACCGGGAAATAAACCGGAAATAATGAACACTACTTCCGCACTAGTAGGTAAATAAAGGAAAAACATTGTAATTCGACTCTGTGGTGTTACTTTTGTAGTACGGACTTGTTTGTAAACTTTACCGAAGTAATATATTTTAACCTGGTTTGGGTAACCTGAACATGACTGAATGATTTTAATATCGGATATATTTTAAACGATTCGAGGGCGGCCGAATGATCTGCCTCGCGGACGTATCACATTGAATGGCCTTCTCTGCGGAAGCCCAGCTCTCGCATCTTTCGGGCATTACCACTCTTAGTAGCAAATCCTAAAGTTACTGATTATTAAAAACCCTTTAAGGACGAGATATTTATTAGGCAAAAGGAAAATGTAAGGCAATCAAAGCTTGCAACCGAGTAAGGAAATAAGAAAAATGTACAAGAAAATTGATGGCGGAGTTACTCGTGTTGGTGACAGAAAATTGACTGGTATGCTCAGTTACAGATGGAAATCTATGCGATAAATATCTACGGGGAATACTAAAAAGTACAGGTTATTCAATAAATCCCCACAGGTTATTTTTTATTTTGTTATTCAATGATCAATCAGCATTACATTCTTTACAGATCCTTGTTAACTAACTCAACGTTTATGAAATATATAAAGACATGTAAGGAAAACCAATTTGGCTCCTATTATCTACAAAACGCTGAGAAACAATGATGACACTTAAAAAAGTGAAAAACTGAAAAAATAACAAGTAATCAAAGAGATAACAAGAACAATATTCACCCCACAGGTTCGATGAATGAGTTGACCGCGTCAGGTCAGATTCGTAATGTATTTATCAATTCTTCTATTTCATAAATCTGTGAGGTGCTCAATAATATAGAATAGTATGGTCCCAGGGTTGGGCATCATTTCAAACACGAACTTCACACATTCATACTTTCTCTACCGCGTAGAGTTTAACAGGCAGAGAACGTATCGCATTCCACTTGTAAAGTTGACGTAGACATTATAGCGGAAATGAGCCTTCAGGACAATAACTCAAAAATAAAATGTAAGACAAATAACAAACTTCACTTTAATTTGATGGCTTTTCAAAGACGACAATTTTAAGGAAATCCCCGCCCCACAAACTAACATTTACATCCAACGTTTTTAGAATATTTTAATTTCTTAATATTCGATAAAAGGTTTAATTGAATTACCATACATTAAATTTATTTACGGAACAAATGCTATATATACTAACCTCGGAAATAGCTAAGGTAGTTTTCTTCATTCCTAAGGATGATTTTAAAATTGCGCATAACCAGCAAGCTATAAGGGATAAACGAAAAGCTTACTGCATAAAAAATTTGATCTCTTTAAAATAGGAAATTTATTTCAAATAAGGGTTCTTCTGGTATTAGCCGATTCCCAGATATTCGTACGAATGTCACAAAAGTATGTCAGTCTTTGAAGTGCTGCTGCTATTCATTTGTTCCATTCAGCCGTTTCTCGAGATGTTATACAAAGAACGTGTGACCCTCACATCAGTACGGTTTCCTGGATTCCCTTCGTACCTGCAATGTAATGTAGAATGTAAGTAATTCTATAGTCATTTTTCTCGATGACAAATGTACCCATGTTAAGCTTTTGTAACAGTAGCAGGTTAAAAGTTAAAATAACTGCATAAAACTAAAAGATGGTGAGTATAGAAATTCATATGAATGTAATAAAACCGATGTTTTCACATTTCTGACTTTATTTAGGGATAAAACGTCATAACATACCAACTTGTACGAATGGAGTTGGTAAACTAATGTCGTGTGAATGGTGAGCTATATAGCCGCATCATTCAAGAGAAAGTTGTACAAAAACGGAAACACATATTATTTCGGTATTTTAAATGAAACGCAACAGTACCACACATGGAAGAAGCCCATGTTCAGAATTGGAAATATATTGTATAAATACTTACAGACGTATGTAGCACGTAGGTGCTGTATATATATATATATATACGTATCAAACGTCTACCGAACAGTAGGATGGGTTTATTACTCATATATGCTGTAAAAGATTTGTATTTCTCTCTCTCTCTCTCTCTCTTTAAAAACAAGATTGCATTTGCCACCTTTTCGAGGATTACATTGTCACTTTTCTCTTTATTTTGTTTCAAAACATAATAATGTCGAAAAAGTTGAAACTTTTGGACACTAATTTTCGAGATTATATTCCAAATTTAATTTTACATCCACTTCTGAATGTGTAAATTGCGATTTCTGAAGCACGACAGCTGACAATCTGGTTATATTCTGCTCCTGTGCAGGTGTGTTGATCTTTCAGGTCAAAGATTTATCTTGTTTAACCTGATTTGCTTACATGGGTCAAGTAAAAGTAAACAAAATAAAAAAGGAAAGTATTATAATAGTACTGAGATACACTACGATAAGAAACTCTTACACTTCTCTGATGACGGTGCTTCACAGTTGAAATAATCCCTTCTGTATATCCTTTGGAAATAAAATCCTTGAATTTTCCATATCCCTTGCAGAATATATACAAGATAATTTATATGGGACTACTTGACAGTTATTGTATCTAGTGGCAATAAAGCCATAATTAGAATTATAGTGACAAATAGAGCTATAAGGCTTGCAATGATCTGAAAAATGCAGGAACGACAAATCCTATGTTGAACATCACATTGCAATTCCCAGTACACAAGAACCTTCTTTATCCGGACGAGATGGAGCCACAGATAACCCGGAAACTTATGCAATCAACTATAAAGTGCTTAACTATACCATCATTTAATTCGGGAATTAAATATATATATATATATAAGAAGACGCTTTGTACAACCCTAGCAGCAGCAAAATGACGTAACATTGACAAACAACAGTCTACAAGGTCGTCTCGTGGCTCAGCTGCACGTAATCAAACAAAAGTATTAGCTGCGATACAGTTCAAATTCCACATACTCACAATTATTACACAGCTGCACAACAACTCAACTCAACTAACATCTGACTGTTCTCACACTTTGCCGCTTATTTATACCTCCTGGTAATTGTTCTAGAATGCAGTAGACCTCTAGAGGAGGATCGCGGCGGCAAGAGACAGACGGAAATATCCAGACAGTTCTCTGTCTTTTTCCCTCTCTGTTTCTCTCTCTCTCTCTCTCTCTCTCTCTTGGCAAGCATCCAGCTTTCTCGCCACTATCTATCTCTTTCATTCCCACGCGTGACCGGCACTGGCTTGTCGCAGCTTCAACGAAACAATGCGACCGGTGACTAATATATATATATATATATATATATATATATATATATATATATATATATATATATATACCAACCCCCAAATAAGCATGGGAAAGTTACGGTCATCTCATTCTTTGATATTCATGGAATGGTTTATCAGCATGTTGTACCTGCACACACATCAGTAACTGGACAATACTACAGGGATGCCCTGAAAACATTGCAAGTTCATATCAGGCTCAATAGACCACATTTCCATGAAGCAGGCAGGATGCTGCACCACGATAATGTGCGGCTGCATATTGCCGATGTGGTTGCTGAATATATTGCAAAAATCAACGTGATGTGCATCACTCACCCTCCATATAGTCCGTATTTAGCCCCATGTGACTTTTATCTATTCCGAAACCTGAAGAAAGGCCTTCGTGGGAGGCATTATCCATCATCAGAAGCAGTGGTGAAGACTGCGGAGGCGAATTTGAAGTATCTCTAAAAAAATAGTTTCCGATATGTCATTGAAGACTGGCAGGAAACCTGGGACAAGTGAATCGCATTCAGGGGAGACTATTTGGAGAAGGTCCTTTAAAATTATGAGGATGAGTAAAGGTTCGTTGTCAAAAAAATTGTGATCATTCTTTTTTGAAAAGCACTCGTTTTTATACACACACACACACACACACACACACACACACACACACACACACACACACACATATATATATTCATATATTTTCGAAAATAGCGTGCAAAATTCCTTTGTTTCAGGTGTGGGCTACATTTGAGACCTAAAAGCGCAAAGCAGTTAAGAACAAATCAATCCAAATAAATCGGAAACCCGTATTAATTAGGGCCTAATAGGAAGTTTCCTTGGTATATCGTAATTAAAGTCCTGTAGCGTGGACGACTAAGCAATTCCTTGTAATGGTCAGCATACATCACAAACACTGATAGCCATAGTTCCGTGGTAACTTGTCAGGCACGTTTCCCTTTTGGACCAGGCATTTCGTGATTATCCCTGGTTGGTGAGCGAATGCTAGGGTGAATGATATAATACAATGAATTTTCCTATCCCACATTTTCTGTCATTTCAGCTCCTTATCTTGTTTTAGGATCGAAGGAACTGGCGAGTGATTGGCGATTGCATTTGCTCAGTGAAAAACCCTGCGCTAGCTTCACTATCCGAAGAGTTAGTTCCAGTCGTGTGGGAATGTATCTGGAGATGTTATCTGGCCCGTCCTTAACATTATCCTACCTCCTGGCACTTTCCAGAGCTCAACAGGCAACAGTGCACTTGTGTGCCGAAATGCTCCTCCCCTTCCTGATCACCAGGCACAAAAATTCGCAAAAGAACTGTACGTTTGGTATCAGCGACCTGGGTGATATTTCAACTGTTATGCTGGTCTTAAGCTTAGAAATTATGCCTGCTGACACTCAATATATCTGAAGCAGCCTGTACAGTGCTGAATTACGTCACTGTAAAGTACTCCGTTAGTGTGTGTGTGTGTGTGTGTGTGTGTGTGTGTGTGTGTGTGTGTGTGTGTGTGTGCGCGCGCGCGCGCTTGTTTGTTTGTTTGCGACTTTTAAACACTAGTAATTTACATTTCCAGTGAACGATTAGTCAAACTATCAAGAAAGAAAATTACTGAAAACATAAAAACAGAATACATTGCATCATAGCACCGCACTCAGCACTTGAGTAAGAAGATTCCTTAAGAGACTGCCAATGTTTGATATGAAATTACTTACTGCCGGTATCAAATAATTTAAAATAGTAGTGTATTAAGTACAAAAAGGAAGACATCAATATAAGTGGTGCATACAAGGGTGCGCAAACAGACTGAAGTACACTTCAGTGATCCGAGTGGCAGGGCTTAGGCGGTTTCGTCTGGCGCGCATTAGGGAGGTCCAGGTTCGAATCCCATGGCCTGCCTAACTAACCCACGGAAATTTTTGGGGATTTCCACGGGTCGCCAGGCGGATGCTACGTATGTTAATTACATCCCCCGAATTTCCTGTCCCTCCATTTCACCCTCATCATCATTTTCACATTATCTCTCAGATGGTGGTCTCTATCAGGGTAGAAGTGTCGATGGGTGTTTCGGCGCCGCATGGCAGGATGATATGCTCCTGGTAAATAACTTCGTTCTTCGTTAGGGCAGCCTTCGGCATCCGAGCCGGCTTAGAGGACCGTTTCACGTACACGGTAGGAGGGATGCTGGCTGTGCAAGCCTGCCGGGAGCTTTCCAAGCTCTGGCATGTCGGTCTCCGGTCTCCAGGTCGGCCTGGTGGACAGTTTCGGGGCCACGGCAGGTGGGATGCCGGCTCTACTGGACTGCCAGGGAGTTTGAAACTCGTAAATGTTTAGATACCTTGCCCTCTGCACTGTAGTAGTTCTTTGGGTTCGGAAGCCCTCTGTCTCCTTTCACCTCGTCCTTCCTCCTGTGGATGCACCACTTGCGGCTTAGGTGCACAAGATCAGTCTGGACGACGTGCCCAATTCCCTCCGTAGGATTCTATCTTATCCCATCCTATACCTTAACGAAGACCAAATTGTTATATTGCCTTACTTTTGGTTGTCTCTAACCACAAGAGACTTCCCTCGGGATTCATTATCTTTTTGATAAATGAATAAACTGAACGCAGCTTTGTCAACCGGTCGATAGTTTACTTTTGTGAACAAACTCCCTGGTGACAGTTCATTCGGTAATGTGTTTAGCTGATAAATATTGCGGTAGAGGGGAGGGTTAAGGTTTCTAATGATTTGTTTTTCATATTAGCCACATTTTAGTCTTTTTGGTACCTGTGTACCAGTGTTTGTACGTCTTTAAGATTCAAGAAATCAAATTCAAATTTTCATTGAATCCCATTTTTGAGATTTCTTCCGTTTTAAGATAAAGGTATTGGATTGTTACTGGAACAATACCGTAATAATGATTAAGTGCAATGTATTATTTCCAAAGTTTTAGTAATTTGTTTTCCACATTTTAACAGAGTATTCCACATGACCATTGTTAAAACTATTAAGTATAAGCATATGTTATACATATAAAATTAAAGAAAGAGGTTCGTTTGGTACTCTTATCAAGTGTAACATTTCTCATGGGAAACTCTTTGTGGTATCGCTAATTTCTTACACGTTCATTTAATAATTTAGTCAAAATTATGTTTAAATATTGTTCTTAATAATTTTGCACATTTGCGATTATTTTATCAGATGCTACTTGAAATTTGTCAATCTTAATTTCCTCTGTTATATTCGTCCATTAGTGTGTCTGATTTATATAACATACTCGTACATCCCGATCGTGATTATGTATGTTCACGCTTTAAGCATAACTCACCCCTTAAGGTATACATTATTATACCTTACATCGTTTGCAGATCCTTGTGGGGGTGCGAGTAAATCTTCGCCTAAACTGTTAATTGGTTTACCCACTCTTTAAATATTCAGTTGAGAAGACATATATTTATTGTTTTAAGCTTCATACAGGCAGAGTCAAGACATGGTATGTTGCCGACATAATGCAGTTGTTTATGTTTCGGAAATACTAACTAGGGAACTATCACAATGCTTATACATTTATTCGTTTGAGAATTTGACGATGTCATCTCTGATCTATGAGAGGCCTGTGTGCCAAAAATCAGGTTCGGAGTATAGTTGGAAGTACTCAAAAAACGAGTCCCAGAATATGCAGAAACTTATCAATGTAAGAGAGGGATTGTTTAGCTCTGCGGGCAGTGGTCTACATACATGCAGAGAAAGGAGTGCGGGCACAGCGCTGACAAGAGATGTCCAGCAGCTACATGCAAGTGGTCGCATGCGGCACTTTTCAGACTTCAGTTTTTGGGCTTGCAGTTCTACTTCGCAGCAGATTTCTGGTGCACAGACCCCACGTCCAGCAGAGATGATACCATCAAACCCTTAAGCAAATACAGGTATGAGCATAATTATAGTTTCCTTGTAAGTAACCGCTGTCACGACCCGGCAACAATGCTATCTGGTTCTAGCACTGCACTCAAAATTTCGTTCCTTTTTGCAGTTTTCCTTTGCTCCTGAGCCTGAAATGAACCGCCATCAAGGGTAAATGTTTGAGTGCCAGACTTTTATCATGAAACCAGGTCATATTCTATTCTTTCGACGGTCACCTAGGCCCTAACCTGTTTTCATTCGCGTTTGTCTGACTTCAAACCAATGACAGACTGACTCACCAAAGGGCTAACATGCAACACAAATGCTAAGCAGATTATTCAAAAACTAAATCAGAAAGAACTAAAAGAGGAAATACCGGCAACGTTTCCGTCCACCCCGCTGAGAAAAAAGATCACCATTTGAATGCGGATTTGATCCTATTAGATCTTCCCGTTTACCTTTCTCTTCCTATCTAGCTTTGGCCAATTATAGACGACGGAATATCATTCCTATACAGCAATACACTTAAACTTTTGAAATCAAGCTCCACAGAAAAGAAAAAAAGCGATTTTAAATCTGACATCAGACCTGTAAGATATATCAGAAAGAGAGAGAGAGGGTCTTGTGGTGGAAAATTCTGACATGCAATTTAACAAGGTGATGGATACGTAAGAGGCAAGAGGTGAAAGATACCGTCCATTGCACTTATAAGATGATCCATTTGAAGATAAGCTGACATGAGACTCAGCACGTATCACTCATACTCCCAACATCAGCATCCACTCACAAGCAAAACGTTTTCTCAAAAATACGCATTTGTAATAAATCGTTCGTTTATGCATTATTTATTCATGCCAAATCTAAAATGTATAAAAGCGAATTAATAAATAAATGTTAGTTTATTTCCTTCAGAGCTAACCGGAAGATAAACCTCATTTTACAGAAATAACAAAGGAATTAATCTTAATAAAGTGAAATAAAAAAGTAGCGACTATTTTCCGCGTTCATTTAACTTCTATGATGTACTGTAGCATCTTTGAGCGATTGTTCGAATGTTCTTATGGGACCTAGTTCGTTTATGACACAGAGCTACCTTCAACGTTCTGCTCACCTTGATAAGACTTAAAGTGTTTCCTCTTTTGTGTTTATTAATTATTACTGCTGAATTATATCTTGGTTGTGGAAGTTGTATGCTATTTAAAAGAAAGGAAACAAGATCCATTGGTCGGAATAAGGAGTTTACCCGCGCTTTTTCTCTAGCTTGCTGGTAGAGAAGCCTTTGGTATATCAGACTCACTGGCACTGTAAACAGCGCTTGGGGTTTGGGACACATTGGCGCACGCTAGCACCTTCGTACCTACAGAAAATGACTTTTGGTACTTTAGAAGCCTTTAAGTTAGACATTCTATGCTTAAGGATTAATTTTTACTATTCAACATTCGAGCTAGCCTTTTCATCCTCAAACATTAGTCATAGGTCTTAATGAAAATGAGTGCTTCTTATCTTAGTGATCCGGACACTGGCACCATAGTGCTGGCTTCATTGTTTTCTATCCTTTCGTTTCTCCCCTTCTTATTTTCCAACCCGCCATATCTATAAATAGATTTCTGTATTTATAATTTCCTGATATTTTTCCTTATGCGCCAAAACTAATCATTGTTAATGGAAGAATAATTTTCTGTAGTTCTCGTGAAGATGCCAATACAGGGGGTCAGAAAGTAGCTGTCCTTAGATTACTGAATATAAATCGGTAGGAGCTACATGAATTTCAGTTGAAACTTCAGTTAAAGGAAGCCCGAAATCTCATGTTAGAACCATTAAGCTACAGCTGGTAACAAACATGGATTATATTAAAACCAAAGGAGGTGCCAACAGACATCTTAAAACGCCCTCATCGGCGTCAAAAATCAGGTTTAGGTTGTATAGAAGTGGATTCTGGGGGACGAAACTGTGCTTTCTGACAGATATTATGACGTTTGTTTGTAACTGGCGAGGATTGAGTGGATGCCGACGAGAGCGTAGTGGGGCTAGGACACGTTATTAACTGCAATGTAACGCAGGACACCTTGGTTCATAAGCTCAGCATCCAAAGGCCACAATTTAGCACATCTAACGGCAAATGTAAACGGAACCAGCACGTCATTGTAACTATATTGGTAGCAATAATTGGGCGAAATCATTCCACTGTAGTGGCCATCGCTTTTATCGAGAAAAACCGAGCGATTTCGAGTGAAATGTACACTGTTAGTGTGAAAGATTAATGAAAACACAATAAAGGTACAAAGCAAAGTAATGTGATTGTTAATCAGCTGGGAGCAAAAGAGCTTACTGAAACACTAGGTACCATATTAGTATCCTTGACTGCGTATCCTCTTTGTACGAAAGAATTGATCGTGAAACACATTAAATATTCATCTACACAATATGAAGGAAATGCGGGCCAAGATTTCCGATTTTTATTTATTTATAAAGCAGTCCGGTCATCTCCTTTTATTCTGCCCGCCTGTGTGTTTATAACACAGCTGTAACAACGTACATACGCGCATTAAACAATATTGACACAGGAGTGCGTTGCAGCATTAAATAAAGCGGCCATCCAATTCGCTATGTTTCATCGATGTGGTTATATCTTACAGCGCTGATTAGCCTCCCTTTTAGCAGATTTTACCCTGGTGCTCATCAGGGTGAGAAGGGCTTTATTAACAAGAGTCCAACACTACTTACTCACAACTGTCTATTCTGAGGAGCAAGGGGTACCTCAGAGAGAGAGAGAGAGAGAGAGAGGGGGGGGGGAGAGAGAGAAGCGCACGGAATAAAATGCTTAGGTAACCGTTTATTCATTGAGGGTATACAGTATATGTAAATTCAAGTAATACACCCAATTTTCACGGCGGGAGATTTGACTGTGTCTCAGAGTATCATCCACAATTATTTAATTATGTAGTGATCATCTTTTGCATTGCAGTTTTTGCATCTTATTTCATTCACCCGCGGTATAAGTACATTTCCTAATTAAACACTGACAAATCCTTCAATATATAAAATTCCCACTACTTTTTTTTATTAGAAATCGCGAATTAGTGCATATTAATTCTTGTTTTTAATATCCTGTATGTAGTACCTTCGTTCTAACTCGCAGGTGTATATCCTAATAGATGAAATACTGGCACCATGAAGAAGAATAAGTTTCGAACCTCCTTGATTCCGTAATCCCAAGGGAAGCACCAACCAACAACAGTGTTGAAATGTTATGGTAGCATCCTCCCTTGCGATGACAAGTTAAATAATGGCTTGGCAGTCAAGACTAATCCATCTCCATCCCAAGACACCTCCATCCTGTAGCATAGGGAACACAATTAGGGTTGGACAACCCTTTGTTCCCTTTTGGGATATCAAGCGCCGTGATGGATAGGGCACCCTAGCATAGAAAAATAAAACAAGCATCGAGTGAATCATTTAGACAATCTGTAAACATTCCTTACAGCCCCGTTACGGTGCATCATTCTAGTTGGTCGACAGAAAATATACAAATCGTAAAAACGATGGCCGAGAACAACTAATGACGTGGTAAATAAATGAAATGAGACGCGTACAAACATGTAGTAGTAGATCTCACATAATTATTGTATACCTGAAGTTAATTATTAGTGTTTGTTCTTCAAAATAATTATGAGTGTACTATCCAACTTCGGAAATCGAATATTAATTATTACATTTTCAGCTTCATAAGCAAGTCACATTAAAGCATATCAGAAGATACATTAATAATAAAGGCCGCCTCCCTTCTGTTTATTTCTATTAACTTTTATTCCATAGAAAATGTATGCCTTACTATTTAGTACAAGGAAAACACGATTTTCATACCTAGGTAGGTAAACGAGGTAAAATTTACACGCACGACAGTAAACAGAAACCTCTATATGGATTTCATATGCGTACTCTATATTCGCATTAGGAATCAAGTACTTGATACGCAGTTAGGAACAAATGTGCGAGATTATCCTTAACATAACGTAGGAATTGTATCACAAAATATTATGTTCTCAATCTGATGACCAAGTACTAATAACTGAAGGTATTTATCAATAGTACCTACCGACGAGATAGGTGAAGTTGTAAAGTCATGGACTCATGAACAGGTGGTATGCGGTTGAAATCCCGTCCGGATCACTTTCTTTCTTTCTGTCTTTTCTTTTTGTAATTTACGTCCTCCAACGTTAAGTCATATCGGACGATGAATGAAATTGGTGAAATGATGCTCAAATGAATCCGGGGTTCATCTCCAGGTTTCTCTCAAGCGTTCGTAACTGACAAATTCAGGGAAGCGCCTCAAACATCAAACATTTCCTTCAAAATTGTCTTTTCTAATTATAATTTCATTTCCTATGTTATCAGTGTTTGCCATTTGTGATGAGGCATGCTGTAAAGACGAGTATATGAACACTCACTGTGCAATAAGGTTTAAATCACAAAAAAAAATGTTAGTAAGTAAGTAATAATAAGTAATAATTAATAATAATGATAATAATGATGATAATAATGATGATAATAATAATGATAATAATAATGATGATAATAATAATGATGATGATAATAATGATGATAATAATGATGATGATAATAATGATAATGATAATAATGATAATAATGATAATAATGATAATAATGATAATAATGATAATAATGATGATGATAATGATAATGATGATGATGATGATGATCATAATAATAATAATAATAATAATAATAATAATAATAATAATAATAATAATAATAATAATAATAATAATAATAATAATAATAATAATAATAATAATAATAATAATAATAATAATAATAATAATAATAATAATAATAATAATAATAATAATAATAATAATAATAATAATAATAATAATAATAATAATAATAATAATAATAATAATAATAATAATAATAATAATAATAATAATAATAATAATAATAATAATAATAATAATAATAATAATAATAATAATAATAATAATAATAATAATAATAATAATAATAATAATAATAATAATAATAATAATAATAATAATAATAATAATAATAATAATAATAATAATAATAATAATAATAATAATAATAATAATAATAATAATAATAATAATAATAATAATAATAATAATAATAATAATAATAATAATAATAATAATAATAATAATAATAATAATAATAATAATAATAATAATAATAATAATAATAATAATAATAATAATAATAATAATAATAATAATAATAATAATAATAACAACAAACACGTGCTTAGAAGAAAGTTATGTTTATGTAATCAAAGTATACGCTACTGCTGCAGTGCATCATCAGTTAAGCTACTTCGATTGCGCTGCAAAATCTTGTCCTACCAAATGCATTACCCTTCCTGTTTCTAATTCCGTCATTTGGAAGACTCTAAATAACGGGATAAGGTTCATAGAAGTAAAGGGAGAAATTATTTTTAAAAATTCAAAGAAACATGTTTGCCCAAAGAGACAGCTGATTTTTCAGTTTCGGATATATCTCAGGAACCCCCGTGAATTGAATCCGTAGTTTTCTAATGTACTAGCATATACAATTGTTTAACAACTCCGACCTCTACAAGTTGCCATCGCTACTCTCATAAGGTTAACATGCGGCATGACTTTCACACTGCATCAAGTAAATCGGAGTTACTTAAAATGAATTATTTACAATTTTACTGTTTCCTCAAACAGTATTGCTTGTATTTGCACATCTAATCCACTTGTACTGGTTATTCTTGCGTTTCATAACCGCACAACCACCGTGTAAATTTTACACCTACCTAAAAGTACGAGAGAAGTGGTGTAGCCAATTACGCGAAATTTAGTTATAACGCAGTATAACTGCCATTATAGATACTGTTGTGCTTATAACTTGTTTAGTAATAAAATACATTTATAATGAAAAGAAATAAAAAGCATTTTAAAACATTCAAATACAGAAGTGGGCGATACATGTGTGTCATGGATCTGCTACATCCGGAGGGGACGCTAAACACTCGAAAAATGCACTCTTTTGTGCTTAATTCCTTACATAACGGGACGGCTCCCGGGAGGGAGAGGTGAGGTAAGAGGATACTAACTCTGACTGAAGTGAGTAGAGAATAAGCGGAGGTCGAGAGCCCAAACAACTCATGATTTTTACCTCCCGATGGCGGCTTGATAAACCAGATACCCCTTGTGGACTTACTTATCTCCTGGTAGCCCGGAACTCGGGGATCTCTCCCGATCTGGAGGACAAGGATTTGTAGACAGAAAATTCTCTGCTGTGCACACTCGACATTTGAAAACCTGCCAGGTGGAAGGTTGAAGTGAACTGAGAAGTGAGATAAAATGAAATGTGCTAACGGCTTAGTCATCCCTCACAATACTAGCTATCATAAGGTAACATTTTAACGAAAATCTTACGTCGTTTTTCATATTATGATAAATGTTTGTTATTCATTCTGAATAAATTGAACAGTCGATCCTTCGTTATCTTACAATCAGGACATTATCTACAAGATTCGTATACTGATTAGTTAAGACTTGGGAGTTTCTAATCATTAAAGCTTAAACGAAGGAAAATACAACTGTTATTTTACTAGAATTCTGATAGGGACAAAACACATATTTCAATCCCTTCCCACTCCTTTTTTGGCGTTGGTAGTCTCCCGACCGCTGTTGTTCGTAGACTTATAGTTTGAGGTAGACGTTCAAAGCCAACTTCTTAACAATTTGCCTGCAAATTAGTTTTATTATTACAGGCATTCCACTTGTAATGCAGGTACTTTCACTCTCGTCAATAATTACAGGTATATGTATCTACTTACCTACCTCTCGAAGCAAACTTGCATAAATAATGTGTGTTATATTTCGTTTCAGTCCAATAATGGGTCCAAAATGCAACTAGGTAAGATTAACACAGTTGTGGACAAGTGTGCGCTGCAGTTATGTGTTTCACCAAACACAGTAACAATGTCACGAAAAGATTACAAAACAAAAGATTACGCAACAATGTTACGAAATGTCACGAAAATGAGTCGTGCTGATAATCTAGCTATGCTAATTTAAATGGTCAAATTTACTGTAACGGAAGTTTTATGTGTTAAACATTTTTTTCACATACTTACAACTAGAACTGAGCTTGTATTGAGATTTAAGTTGTGCACTATATATGACGGCCGCGCTATGGCTGAGTACTTAGACCACTTGGCTCTTACCAAGGCGGCTCGGGTGCGATCCCAGGCGACCGCAAAGTAAGATTTGTTGTGGACAACATGACGCGGGAGCAGGTTTTCTCCGCGTCCTTCGGTTTCCCCCGCTAGCATAAATCGATTGTTCCATAATCTTTCCCTATCACCTCATCTCTTTCGTACTTTCACTTCCGGCGTTGGGCTCATCACTCATCCCCTAATCTCTCTGATCAGGAAGCCTCTGATCATCAACCTTTGCCGGGCCCAAATGACCTTGTTGTCGACGGGCCCTAAAACGCCACACACTCACTCGAGCTTGCGCGTTTCAGCAAGCCCTATTTTCCACTTAAAGAAATACAAAAATACATTCACTTTACATCATGTTCTGAAAAAAGCTGTACAGTTTCCAGTTCATAGACTTATTTGAAAAGGGAGCAGGGAGCAGTCAACGTTTTAAATGGCTCAAAATTAACTTTGTCCGTTTCCTTGCAATGAGATAAAGAGTAAAGAACATTTTCGTCTCATGGAAGTTGTTCTCTCACACCGGCCGTGTGTGGTCCAAAGTTTGGAAAGGTAGAGTCAGACTGAAAATTGAATGCGATTACATTTATTCAGACTTTCCCTCTATATTGTGGAACAATCCTATCACGGCAATGCAATTTGCAGCGAGTTGGGGCCACAGAAATCGACCTCTAGTCGGTTCTGAAAAATAATTACAGAAACCCTAAATATGCCCTCGGGGACGCATTAAGGGAGATTGAGAGGTGAAAGGAGCGTAATTAATGTGGATTGCATCCTCAGAAGTATCTCTAGTATTCTTACTTTTTGAACATTATTTAATATTTGAGCTCAGGGATTCGGTTCGAAAAGGTAAACAACCTGATGACTCCGTACAAACTAGCAGGCTCAAATTCAGGAGGTCTCGGTTTCGTTTCATGATCACTTTGATACACTAACCTTGGGTTTTTCCTTAGTTTTCCCTGGTCAGCAAGGATTGTGCTGGAGTGATATTTTGTACTACGAATCTCCTCTTTCTCGTTGCCTCTCATTTCATTTCCCTCTTTCAGTTGCAGTTACACTCCGGGGCTCTGTATCGGTAAATAGCGGGCCAATGGCGCAGAGGCTTGCAATTTGGAATTTCTCGGCACCTTCAGGGGGTGAGAGCCTGAAATACTAGGTCTAGCCTTCCGCGGTTGCCGATGGGACGAAGCCTTTGAGCCACATTCCAGTAGCTCGGCAGTTTCCCGTTCACCAGCTGGGTGGCCAAGCTAGTAAGTGTTAGTGAACTCTGCACATTTCTACGTTTCCGTTGGCTATTTGTGTAGTTCCTTCATCTCATCCTTCCTGTCGGGGTGTACACACAAAAATTCCAATTCCATGTCTAATTTCGGATCATTCCCTCCTTTACCTAATCTAACTCTACCTCTAACATTTGATTATTAATCTTTTTGTTCACACATGTTTATTCACGGAACAAAGAAATTTGCCTTTTTGTCGTGATCAACCTCATCTTAGTACAGTTTCAAATTAACCATCAATTTTCAATCACAAATGCAATATTCGTCGAGGTAATATCTCAGATAACCTACCCACTTTTTCAGAATTAATTTTGCGCGTAGGTCACCTCTCATTTTGACAACTGATATTAATATTGGCATTCGATTCAAATTGTGTTTCCTCTTAACAAACCAAAGTGCCATCAATGCGCTTTAAACAATTGCTAGAACAAATTCCTGGGTAATCAGATACCTTTGAGAGAAACAGAAAGTCTTCCGTCCTCAAATTGAATATTTGCATAAAGGGAGAGCGATACCTTTACTGTATGCAAGTTAGTTTACTAATTCAACGTTATTCCATTATGGTGCTTAGTCTATCCTCAGTAATTCTACGTTAAGGGAATTAAGCTGACGTGACACAGGACATGAGCTGACGCACATTTTTCTGGCCCTAAAACTTTGTAGTTGAGAGAATTCTCTACTTCTTACTTTTATTATTAATTACTGCAGTGCTGGCCTTTCGTTGTTTTTCTTGCATTCTACAGGAGCGCAGAGTAAGGCAACTGTTTATTCCATTAGAGTAATTGGTTCATTCAGCAAGTGCGCCTAACGTTATAGAACATGACACTCGAGACTTTAATCGCGTTTAGCTCTCATTTTCACGAGATTCGCTTTTGCCATTTATAGTTAAGCTGCACGAAAATCGCCCAGCATTTCTGCTTGTTCAGTATCCTCGACACATTAGTAGTAAACAAATAGTTTTCGTCGAGAAGAAAGGATTCATCTCTAAACTTTTGGTCTACTGCTATGAATTAGGAGTAGAGTGTTATCTGGATTTCAATTTACTACGGTAGGCCTTCATGATATCAGCGTAACGATACTACTATAAAACTTCTGGACAGGCTGAGTCAGACTCAAAAATTCAATGACATAGCCGGGATTTGAACACGGATCTCCTGGTCTCAGTCCGTTGCTCACACCACTGAGCTACAATGGCAAACGTGCCATTATGACATATTCTCCAACTGACTCACACTATCCCGGCAAACCACTTGGATATTCTCATATACACACGAGACAACTCCTTAATGGCGACTTACAACACGTAAGTACTTTTAATTCCAGGCATTATAGTCGAACGCCTATTAGGTCTACTGGCTCACACATACGTCTGTTGTGAAAGAACAATTTAATTTCCATTCAACCATAACAATTAATAAACAGGATTTAAATTATAAATGAATACAGATTTTATAGTTTCGACGCTTATTATTAGGTAAAATTCAAATTTCATAGAAGTGTATTCCCATAAAAAAATTCTACCACTATTTATACGGTACTGTTTGAGTAATTAACTTTTGATTACATGAATACGTTTATATCTATGACTACTCTGTCGCTAGTTATCTAAGCGTTGAGCAATACCATAGCAAATTTACAGAAGTTTAGATGTATAACATCTAAATATCCGCAAAACAATCTGCATTAAACATGGCCTACTATTTTACATCATGCTGAAATTACGGGAGACTTCAATAAATGCATATTTAAAAAAAAAAGAAAAAAGAAAATTATAATGGTATAATATGATAAAAAATAACAATGAATTATTAAGAAACCAAGAATAAATTTTGATATGAGTATTAAATTTTATATGACATTTTTTGTAGAAATTTAAGTGAATAAGATTTTATTTATAAATGAGAATCATTGGATACCAGCCATTTACATAGCTAACTAAGGTCCTGAATTCATCCAGAAAATTCTTGGATAACC
Organism: Mantis religiosa; assembly: GCA_030765055.1. NCBI lineage: Eukaryota > Metazoa > Arthropoda > Insecta > Mantodea > Mantidae > Mantis > Mantis religiosa. The sequence continues at coordinate 156,597,763 of CM060950.1, read as the reverse complement.
GCTCAGTTCACTATGCATGCCTAATGACTGGTTAAGCGTTTATTCAGGAAGTGAAAGAAAGTCACACTTCAGCTGAGGGCTTTCACGGGAAATATATGCGATAGGCACGCAGCCCACTTGAGAGAGATTGTAAGGGAAGAGTGATGCTATGAGTCCGCAGAGAGATTGTTTAAGGGAGTAATTTTGTGCTGTAGTAACGGAAGACAACAAAACACGAAGTACACTCGTGCAGACATGTCTCCCGTAGTGACTGGGGAGTACAGAACTTCATCGGCGGTGATCAGACCGTGCAGCCGTATGTGCAGCTAGAAGCAAAGTTGAGTCCATTCTGCATCAAAAACAGGATTAACTTTTAATACCTGTAGGAGACCCACCACAGTAACTAATGATATCACTGGTAATTATATTCAATTAAATCTTCGGTTATTAAAATTATATTCAATATAGTGAGTTTGGAAACTCTTCAACAAGAAATGCATGAAGTTTTCTTTATATATTTTATATTGCGTATCTGTGGCATCCTTATTAAAAGTAATAAGGCACTCACGCATACCTTGAAAAAAGTAACTCATATCTCACAATAAGATATTGGCTAGGCAAACAACAATAGCAGAGAATTGCAAGACTTCGTTGAGCAAAACCAAAATACAAATACTATGCTTCAAATATCAAGTGTATCAACCTTATGTTTTATGGTCTGTGTTTACATCAGGAAACGAAACCTTTGAAAATGAGTAAAATGAATAAGTAGCTTAGTATAAACAGTTTCTGGAAACAAGAAGGCTAACTTATTTCGTTTAGCTTTAGAGGATTAAATTTTTGCCTCAAATTAGTTGCATATAGTTACTAACAGAATTAACGTAACAATTTTAATACTTACCAACATTATCGCATTAGCTTTTTCTCTTATTATTTTGAAAAGCATTGGGGACACTTATTTGTGTCAAAAATTTGTACTACTTGCAATAAAGCCAATTAAGAAGTTCCATGGACATGTAGACTAATTTATTAATTCAACCCAGAAGATACAAGGATGCACACTCAGTTAAGAGTGCAAGCTGAACACATCCAAAAACTAATTACTCAAAACGGTTTCCTTCACTGCTCCTAAGACTGGAACCTCAGTGTACAGTGCAAGCGCTATAAGTCGCGCATTGTTCTGTAATACTGACCTTCATCGATAGAACAGTCAACGAGCCCGGGTCTAATCTTCTTTCTCTTGTTACCTTCCAACTCCTATACTCAGCAAACTTATCGGTCATGTTACGCGATGCAATATGACATGTGAATCATCTGCCATCCCCTTGCGAGTAAAGTTGACCGTAAAGTACTGTGACAGTCATACGGAACATGTGTTGATAAAGAAATTAATACTGAAAAGTATGTTAAATGGTTACGCACAATGTTAACTCCAAATGTATTCCCTAGCTCGGTGTTAGCAATAGGTAATGCCTCTTAACATAATCCACAAATAGATAATCCCCCAACGTCAAGTTCTTAAAGAAGACATATCTTTCTTGGTTACAAAATCACAATATTCCATTTGATGAAAATAGCACCAAAACAAAATTCTATTGTCATTTCTAGCCAATAAGCCGATTCAGAAGAAGTTTTTGATTGACAAAATATCGTCAGAATATAAATATGTAATCTTAAGGCTTCCTCCGGAACATCCGGATATGAATCCTATAGAATTAATATGGACAGATGTTAAATAATGGTTTGCCTTCAGAAATGTAACCTGAAATACGAAATATTGTGCCACCAATGATTTGAGCACATTGGGCAAATGGAATGGGAAAATGTATGCTATCATGTGGGTGTAATAAAACAGGAATAATACAAAAAATATGCACTAACGGAATGAAACATTGAAAGAATTATAATCGACAACAATGGGATCGAAATAGTGAGGAGGATGACAGTGATAGTGACCCAACAGACGAAGATATGTCTGGTGTAGAAGAATCAAAATATGGTTAAAGGCAAAATTGTTTAACTCGGTTGTGCGTAAGTGAAAATCTTTCTGGGACTATAATGTTTAATTTATTGGTTACTAACCGACTTCTATGAGCAGCGGCATATGAAATAACACTCCAGTAGTGATACTTGAGAGGGTGAAGTCATAGCAGTGAGATACCACTGCCATTCAAGGTTTGGAAAATAGGTAAGAGACTCGCATCAAAGCTTTCATTTAAATATTTCAGTGTTCAGGAACCACTTAGCGGTATATACTAGAACAGAGTGACCAAATTCCCGTTCCAGATCTCTGCCTATAGTTGCACCCACCCCTGTTCACCATCAGTTCCAGAGCACATGTTTATCATAAAAGCAGCAAAATGTATTTCATGTGTAACGCCATATCTAAGTCTCATGTTAATAACATGTAGCGATGCAAGAGAGACATTTGTAATATACGCCTGATAATATTATCAAGCAGAGATTTTTCGCCAAATTCCTAGAACAACACAGTAAGATGGAATGTAGTATTAGGCATAGTGTCTTAAGTATAGATTTATAACCAATTATTATTTAAAAGAAACTTACTGATCGCGATGTCTCAGGTAGTAGCCTCAACGACCTGCATTCGTGAGGTCGTACTTTCGATTCATGTAGCCGACCTTCCTCACCCATGCGTATTTGGGCGGTTTCCCATTTCGCTAGGCAACTTCTGGAAAGGTTCATTGCATCACATACATTCTCATTGTACTTCACCTTTCATCAGATTGGTCCATTCAGGACTGACCCACGTCAACAGGTGCCTCGTACACTATATAGTAGGGACTTCCAAACACTGCGAAGTTTCGTACCGCGTGGGTGCCGTGTGCAGCTCAAGTTCCGTGAGGGCTGCTGTTTGTCATCGGGGAGTTAGGATCAGTAAATGGTAGGGACCCTGCCCTCTGCTATATCAGGGCTCCTAGATATGCCAACGTCTGTCTTAGCTCATCCCAGAGGTCACAAATAAAAAAGACCACAAGGTCGCGTTGTATGTGGTCACATTAATACGCTAGTTTAAAGGAAACTTTATAGGTCCAATTTACACTATGGGCAGTAAAAGCGCTTATATGTCCTGATAATGCACGCCGTGTTTGAAAATATATAAAGTGATTCGTATATAGCTATTCCCCTTTAACTGAAAGGTAATTGAAAGTGTCAAAGTTTACAATTTATTACATACCGAATAAAAGGTATATGTTACAGTTATCGTTTTGCATCAGTAGGTTTGAACATTTAATTAAAATCATTTCGTTAGTCGTTCAGGAAATGAGAAAAATCAGCAAAAATTAACAGTAGTATGCTTTAGTATTGTTTTTCCAAATAAAATTGAGCTGCTTATCGTTGCATATACGTAGACTGAAAGGAATATTTATTCCAACCTGAAAAATGTTGGCTTTAGGCCAAATAAATAAAGTGTAGATTAAAACTGCTAGACTCCAACGTTATGCAAGAACTGTAGTGTATTCATTTTAGGAAAACGTTTTATGATCATAATATGTGCATGAAAAGAATGTAAAGTAAAAGGAGCACAGTATAATGAGCAGTTCCTTTATCAGCATACAGTGTTAATTAGATAACTGACATTTTAAATATTCTGGACAGCACTGGTCTTCAATTTATATATATATATTTTAATCTACCAAATTCGACATAAAACTGAAGTGTATAAGAAACATCGCATGTTCCAGCTAAGCCGAGAAGAATACACTGACACTTTTAAAGTCTCACCAACCTTCTGTTTACAGACAGACTCGGCCAGTTCTCACCTAATTTGGGTGACCCTTGGCCTAAATTTTTACAGTCCTTGGCTTGAGTGTAAATGGCTTATAAGCCAGCTGCTTATGAATTCGCATGCCTGGTCATCACTATTAGAGCTGCGTACTATGCACTCTAATTAAACAAATGAACAAATAGATTCATTCAGCGCTAATAGGTCTTCAAGTTCGCGTATTATATTTCGTCTGAGACCTACAAAGGTGTTGTAAAGGTTACCAATTGTAGCGTGGAGAGAGGATAAGTACATAAGAGACAACAATAACAATTAATCGTTCTAGCTGTGCATATGTGAATTACTGGTTATTAATCCAGTCAATTTATCTCCGTTGAAAGAATTGAGTGTAAACTCCAATTTATCGTACTTCTGAATGGGAGTCTGAATCTCTGTGTGAGAGTTTCTGTTGTGATGCACTCCTACTGTAACTATTAGTCTATAATTTTATATTCGTAGTTACACCTAAGCCCGCTTGCTTAGACAATATCCATGAAGACAGGTTGTATTTTTTCCCCAACCCTCCACTGCACTCTGTGCAACGCAATCAGGACAGTTGCTGTGAGGTGCCTAAAGGATTGAAAACTTGCCGGATGCAATATGTTGAATACAACGATGTTTACTTCGGAAATACTTAATGAGACAATAAAGTGAACACTATTCTATATTTTCATCTTAGCTTAATAATCGTCATGATTTTTTGTAACAAATCTTTAGTAGCGAAGTTAATTTATATCTTAATAAGTAACGTTTGAGAGTATTAAGGGAGAAAACTTTTAAACAGTTTTGCACAATGCTATAATGTTTATCTGTTTGCCTTTTTCAGCTTTATCCTGCACTCAGGTTTCCAAACTATCCGGCATTTTCGGATAAGACATTCTACGTTTCGATATACGTCTGACGTATAATACATATGTTTCGAAATTTTGTAATGTTTAAAAGAGCAACACGCGCCGTGGAAGAGAGCTATAATAAAACTGATGACGATTAAAAAATAGAGGACAAATGAGGCTGAAAGGAAGAAGGGAGCAGGATGGATGGTTGCAGGAGAATGCAGTCACAAGGCTGGTAGGGAGCAATTTAGGGGAAAAATACAGAAAGTGACGGTAAGATGCAAAAAAATGAATAATTTGGCTTAGGAAATACAATGGGATATTGAAGTGAACGTCACGGTGTGGGGATTACAGTCAAATCAATAACAGATAAGCGCAGTAAATATCAGAGAGGAGATAGAATAAACAAGTAACGAAGTAGCACAGGGCTGAAAAATTAAACTTTTGTTCACGGATTTAATCCCGAAGGGTGATTCTTAATAACTGCTAACTTCTTTTGGAGAAATGAAGTCAAGTTTTGGCTATCACGTATTAGAAACATGCAATAACGCTATAAATAATTGTCATGTTTATACAATTTTAAAGCATTTTAATATATTAATCAAGACACTTAGGACTATACGTGTAACCTGGGAACTGTTTACAAACGGATACCGTAAATAAAGAAAGTCAATCAACACTCATTTGTACGTAGGCTTAATCACAATTTACGTTCAACATATTCGAAATCTTACCAAGACAGCGCTTGCTCTTCAGTACCGCTTCCTCTTCATTTTGAAACTTCGTCTTCGAGATTATTTTATATGCTTCATTTCCGCATTAGCTCTTTTTATAGACTAACAATGTTCAACCATCGTCTCTTTATCCCACCTGCCTTAACCGATTCTATCCTTTCCATGTCTTGAATATTTACTCAATGGTCTTGGCCCAACCATGGCTAAATGGTTAGACCGCTCAAATTTCACCAAGGTTTAATTTCAGGGGACCGCAAAGTGAGATTTGTGCTGGACAACACGGCGTTGTGACGAGTTTTCGCTGGAGTCTCTGGCTTCCCACGTCGTCTCATTCCACCGGTGTTCCATTTTCATCTCATGTATCGTCAGTGTCACCGCCTGCGCTCTCCCATGTAGTAAAAGCGGGCATTAAACACTACATATTTTATTTCTTTTCAATGTTATTCGCTGAAATCCGCAAGATTATCAGGGAAGAAGTCAACATGGCTATGAAGAAAATGGATATAAAGGCTCATACTGCTGAAATTTCTCAGATCTGTTAACACATTTTCCACCATGGATGTAAAATATGGGTGTTTCCTATTCGTCAAGAAACTGTGAACGACCTTCTTAAATGTTGTCCAAATCAGTAGTTCTTCTTGCATTAGTACATTTCAAAATACATCATCTTCCATCAGACTTCTAATGCTTTGTCTCAAAAAGTATTCCTTATTTAAGTTGAGCCTGATACAGAAAACAAAATTTGGAACTTGTATGTTTAGACCAATTAGAAACCTCAGGCCATGCTTTGACGCACTGTTTCATAATTCCCAGTTTAATATGAACAGGCGGCATGACTATTTTCTATATTTTCTACAAATATCCTCTTATTATATTTTTCTTCCCAAGATTCACTATTGTTCTCGTAGGACATACTCTTCTAATCCAATTCAAATCACGGGCGCAACTATCACAGAGGCACAGGAAACAAGGAAAATTCATAAAGCCAGACAGTTGTGCCGGAGGTATTCCTACTATTTTCAGGTCTATACTTACAGCTATGGTGTCTCGAATAGTTTAGTGCTTTCAGCAGCATTTCCAAATTTTCACAGTCTTCTCTTACGTGGACAGAATGTGCTCCTGGGACTGAGCCATGCTTGTTTCCAATGTGTTTGTGGGGCCTTGAGGCTTCTTTTGTAGAAATCTATAAATAACCTCCATTCATTAGTGCTGTATGTAACAACATAGCTTGATAACTCATCTATAATTTTCTTACAATATCAAGAGCCTTCCGTAGTGAAATATCCACGAAATTCCGATTCTTTTGATGAAAAAAGTAAAACGTTGTGTTCGGCGTAAGCAAATGCTTTTCATTTAACAGAGACCCCAAAAGTTGTGCTGTTTTTGAGAGATCCAGATCTCTTATCATGTTCACTTCTTCTTGTGTAAACTGATCTGGTTGACCCTTACTGGGTGCGGAGTCATGATGATGATCTAAAGTTTCACTTGATGATGATGATGATGATGATGACGACGACGACGACGACGATGATGAGGAAGATTCTAGGTTAGTGGACGATCCAGACACAGGAATGTTGGGATCATGTGATGTGAGGCTTATGGCTGGTTTTAGGTTAATCTAGTTATTTCCTCCAAGTTTCACCACATCAAAATAACAATCATCTGCATTAATTTTATGTTCTCTCTATGCTATTGGTAAAGACGGTAGAGATTTCTGTTTGCCTTGTGCCCATTGCCTCAAACCTACCACGCATATATGACAAACAGTATGTGGCGCAAACGTTTGGTCTTAGCCTCCTAACTTTATACCGACATTAGATAAATATTACATGGCAGGACGTTGAGGTGTATTGACCTTCAGTGACGAGCGCTGCAGCCGCTTGTTTATCACAATAGTGAAATATTGGTAACTGGACTACAGTAATTTATAAAACACAAATAGAGCACTGGAAACGGCGTGCGCGCGTGCGTGTGTCTATGTGTGTGTGATATGAATTGTTAGCCAGTTAATTACTATACAGATATGAACATTATGACTGCAATAGCCGGTTTTGTTGCCTGACACAAAGGTATATTTATTCTCTCTTCGTTCTCCATGTCACATTATTCAGTCACGTAACATAAGATTTCTCCCGCCTGCTGATGTATGACACCTTCCTGCTAAAAGACACTGCACCTCAAATGATTGTGCATATACTGACTTGCTGTGTACGTGCGATAGGCTTCCATACCTTGCAATATAGAATACTTTTATCACAAAGGAGGTTATGTTCTCTCTCCTGCATTTGAGAGTCACAGAACCACAATGTAACAAAATACAATAAGGTCATTTACATAAGATTTTCCTGTTGAAGCCGCCTTTGTTAGGCTGCTTCGAATTAAGCTGGTAATGTCGATACATTAAAATTTCGCTTTCAATTTGTACTCAAATGATTGTGATGCAGGTTTACACTTCTAAATAACTTAACGGGTATCGATATTTTCACTGTGGGACTTGTTGAATCACTTTACCAGCTATTACGGTATATATTACTACTTGGGAAATTTAAATATAGGAAACTTAAGGAATTAAGTAAGAATTGCGAGTGTTAGAAGAAAATATATTACAACTTCGTAAAGAGCGTTATAAAGCCACTCTAACTAACCCACTTTGGTGTAAAGCTCCGAAACATCGCAGCCCTGCGCGTTCATGAAAGAGAAGCATGTGAATTGTGTATAATGTTTCTTAACGTAAATAGAGTGATATGTGAATAAAATACAAAATAAAATTTATTGTATGTGTATTGTAAAAGCTATTTAATGAATATTAAGTAAGAATAAAGGTATAAAATGTAGGTTTTCATGAAATTGAGATATATACAGATTGATAAAATAAATATAATATTTATTGTGCTGGATACAGTTAGCAAGCTTTGAGTTCCAGTAGCTAGCTTAAAAACAAATAGAATTGTAAAAATGATTGTTTTTTCACAGTAAACCTTGTGTATGACAGGTAGAATCAGGCTGCAAAATGCAATACATTAGGGGGTATTTTTCAGTCTCACTGTATTTTTCCAAATAGAATTGTGTTTAGCAGGTTAAGGCTCCGGTGCCAAACAAGTTTTCTGCTTACCAGAAAATATTTATACGTTAAGTAATGTAGATATTATACATTGTAATTTAGATAATTCAAGTTTTCAAATAAAATATAAATTACCTGTATGTTATATGTATAAAAATACAATGTAACAACTAGTTATCGGCTTAAAAAGTTCTAAAATATTAGATAAAGTACTTCATCTTGAATAATAGGAATATATAAATAAATTAATATTAGATATGATATAGCAAATGGCATACAAGTAATATTAAAATATTAAATATTTACATTAAAATTTATGTACCTTAGAAGTATACTTGCATGTTAAGAATACTATTTGAAGTGGACTATGTAAAATAAATTTTTGTATTTTATTGTTAAAATTTCATTTTTATTCTGTGGATGTAGTTTATTTTATGCAGAATATTATGATTCCCTCTCCTTAGCACCGAGCTACAGCTGCTGCCTACGAAGCGAGAAACCCTGGTTCGATTTTCGTTACCAGCATGGGGATTTAATCCCGTTGGGAGACGTTCATGACGCACTCAGCCTTGCGAGGTCCCTAAAGGGGCCAACTGAGAAGCTGCTTCACTGTGAAGTAATGGCTGCTGGTCGCGCAGATCTAATATACCCGCCGGGAGGGAACGGGACTTGACCACGTTCCATCCACCACCATTGCGTTCCTGCTAATGACACCTGCGGTAGGCCGAGGATGATGCAACTGACGAGCATTAGGCTTCGGCCTGGAGAGGGCTGTTGCGCTGTGTGGTTAGTTACAATAATGGTGATGTAAATTAATATTTTGGGAGTAATTAATAAGATCCAGCTGCCCTGATATATGAAGTTATGAATCAGAGTATATAACACAGATTACATGGTAGTAATAGTACTCAATAAACTTCACCACATACGTAACCAAGGAGTTCGAAGAACAGCGCTTTGATTCCCACCAGAAACGCACGTGCTCTGCAAGACTACTTCGCCAGACTCACCGAATAACTTCACCAGACTCATGTAGGCACTGACGTACTCACTTTTGAACTGTGAATACTCCTCGTTTCGCGGAAACGCTAGGTTGTAAATCAGTAAGACCTTTCCAGAAGGTTCGACATGTCGAAACATCCAATGATAGCGGTGATGGCTATCATCATCATCATCATCATCATCATCATCATCATCATCATCATCATCATCATCATCATCATCATCATCATCATCATCATCATCATCATCATCATCATCATCATCATCATCATCATCATCATCATCATCATCATCATCATCATCATCATCATCATAATGATACAGTGTTGAAAGTTATGAAATGGGACAACTTTACAAAAATGTGCTGCTTTTAATGCTAAGGTATTCTACTTGCGGACCCTATCGTCTCGGAGGGGGAATGAATCGCAACTGCGGCCAATTAATTGTTAGTTCACTGTGCTCTCTATTTTCGAAGCTATCTTTATTGTGAGTGATCATATCATATAATTCCCTTTCTTGCGGTGTGTCTGATCATGTGTCATGAAATTTTAGGACATTGCCTTGCTTCTTGTTAATGCCTATGCACTTCTCTCATTTTTTAAGCAATGATCTATTCGCTTTCTTTTGGCCAATGTAGCAAACTTCTTTTCCCATATAGTAGATATGGTAAATCTACGGGTTCATTTCTTAGAGAAAATGTCCTTGGAATTATTGGTATAAATCACAATAATTAACAATACTCTGAATAAAATGATAAATACACAACGTTGAAATTGAGGTGGTCCACATATTTAACGGCTGCACATTTAACCATAAAGTATGTAGAACACGTATGTACACATAAGCCATAACAATGTATATAGCTCATTTATAGCCAATAGCACTCACTTTATACCTTTGCAGATGTTTAGGGCATTGCGGAAATTTTATTAGGTTTACTGTTAATAAAAGACTTTCAATTGATATTGGTTAACGAGTTACAGGACCAATCCTAATACCGATATCGGCTTCTCCTTTTCTCTCCCTCCTTCTCCTTTCCGCTTTCCCTTTCTCTCTATTAGTTGATTTTCCCCCCTGAGCGTTTGCTAGCTCTCTGAATACTGATATGGCTCCTACTGTAGATATGGCACATGACTCGTTATATTCTGCATTCACAGAAAGGTAACGGGCAATGACAATATTCAGCAGAGACACGCATATTCTTGTTAATAAAACACCAACTATATTTCGTATGTACAGCAGTGGTTTTAAGCTGCAATATCAACAGTGTAACAAGTTTGACGTTTTACTGTTTATTGAGTGCATAGGCAACAATGCAATTCTAACATCGTCGATTTTATATATGGGAAACTATTCGAATAAAAACTATCAAAAATTGCGATCCTGTTATTTCACAGAAAATAAACTTGGAACATTATGTATGAGATTTTCAAGGGGTCATTTTTCACAGTTTCAAATATGGAATAACCATAAACTATAGAAATCTGGTAACCCTAATTTGCTCATCATCTCACCCGGAAATTGAACTTAAGGGTTGACAGCTAACAGTAAATACCAAGGAAATGTCCTTGGTTGTATACCTAACAATAAGTACCAAAGGAAAGGGACCTCTTCTTTTATTTTTTATAATTTTACGTCCTCCAACGTTAAGTCATATCGGACGATGAATAAAATGGGTGAAATGATGCTCAAATAAGCCCAGGGTCCATAGAGCTTAGAGTTACCCGGCATTCGTCAAAAGGACCTGTATTCTACACAATCTTTTAAGTATGTCGTGTCTTTTGACGTACTCAATGACAAACCACAGGGATGAAACTGTGAGTGGCGACAAAAAATGAAAAGGGTTATGAAACCCATTAGCTTTCGTTGTCTATGATCTCGACTGAATTAAATTACAGAATCGAGATGAACATGACCGTCAGCAGGGAGTCTGCTAATCATGGAAATTCAGGTCGTGACAAAATTCTGGAATCAAACGTTAAATCTGTGCAATTTGCTGTCTTCTTAAGATAAATACGATAACTTTGGCCCAGGGTTAAAGTCAGATTTTTTGTTGTCGTATTCCGTGAAAAGCTTCTAACACGTCACAGCCACTTTATGTTCTCTACCACCTACTTAGTAGCTAGAGAAGTATTTACTCCGTACAAAACCTCGATCCGACGACGTTTTACGAGAAATACATGCTTTGAAGCCCCTGAATACGAAAACGTATTTGAAGAAATGGTTCGTTTTTGTGTGAATGGGTGAGTACGTATCTTTTTCTATGAAAAAGAAAACTCAAATACGAAATATGGAATAAATACCACACATGACAGTTAAATTCAGGATCTGTTAGAGATGACAAACCTAGATTTTCTTGAACATTTACCAACTGAAATCTATCGCTTATATGAAAATAATTCCTGTCATTATTCTCTCCCTCCATTCCCAAAAGGCGTTGCTTACCTGATTCCTTATTTCCTTCTTTCTTAACCTCTTTATTTCTTTTTGCTCCCTGGAAAATATCTTAACTATTTGATCATGATGCCACACATTTTGCATACGTGAGAGTTAAAAATACAATATTTTAAATTCCTTGGAAACATCTACAAAATCCATTTCGTTCGAAAGAAGTATTGTACACACTTATCCAGTTTGTAAAAGAGTAAGGAACACAAAATCTGTAGATTTCTTTAACAAATCCGATTACCAAAACTGATTCCTGGAAATACTTACAAAGTCATTTTCATTCTAAAGAAATATTGTACACTTTTATTCAGTTAGTAAAGAGTTAGGAACAGAAAAGGACAGCATACACAAATCCGATTACCACAGCGTATTCCGGCATTAGCCACTACAAAATAATTTGCAGTCAGTTGCTTCATTTGTTTAGATTTTTCAATTCCTGAAACTGTTGTTACCATTTAGTTGTTTCCCCGGATTTATTTGAAATAATAGAGAATTTCAAGGCTTTTAATTTCAAGGTCCTGCTTTTAAGCATAAGGTTCCTCTATTATAATTGTACCACCAACAAAATGTGTAATAAAATTTCAAATGTTTACCTTAATTACCATGAAGAAGATACAAACCCATGACTTCACAAGATAAGTATACTGAATATATATAACACGAAGAACAATGGGTATAGACATCCATGTAAATGAGATACAATATTCCTCTGATCATATTCCTAAGGCTGTATATTCTTGCTGATAGTGTTACTTAGGGTTCGTATTGCAAGACATTTATGGTACTTTAGGCTGGAAATTTATGTATTATTTTACGCTCTTAGGATCTGATTTGTTTAAGGACACTGTGTATAAGAAGATAACACAGTAATATATGTAGAGCTTCTCCTGGTAAAAAGAACTGGAAAAACGTAGCTAGAAGCTTGTTTTTGCACACTGATCGGTGATTTTTATATGATTTAGTACTGTAATGAGTAAGCAGAAGAAATATTTCACATTCCTGTGCTAAATTCCCAGTAACGCTAATGTGTTATATCTTCAAGCACAAGATTTGATTTGTTTCCTATTTTCTATCCCTATTTCTCATAATGAGTTAGGATTCTATCTTCTTTAACCCACGAGGTCTCTTTTCGTTATTTCTCTTTGTGACTTATAATGATATAGTTAAGTCTTTTAAATCTGTGATTCTCTGCACACACAATTTAGAACATTCCTTTGTGTACTTTGAACGAATTTTGTTTCGGTCATGAGAATATGCCTTTAAGTAAATTTTTCACATCAAAAACTCTGTTGTTACTTCAAAAAAACTACGAACAGATTTTCTATTAATGCTTTCCTCTACAGTAACACGTTTTTGTCAGTTAGACCAATGTTCCACACCTGAGATTTATGCCCGAAACTTGGTTTTGTGCATGGATAATAAGTGTTTTACCGCATTTTACTCGTACCCTGAAAAGTAAGTGTTGGTTGTGCCTAAGATTCCCAAAATAAATTAGCGCTGTTTCATTTTCAGTTTTGTAATCTAATATGTTAAAAGGGGCGTAAAGTTATCCCTTTAATTAACGGGGGAAAGGCATCTTTCTGTTTATTTGTCTTCAGGCTAACTCCCAAGTATTCTGTGTACGGCTAAAGGTTCGCGCCATTCATTGAGCAAAGCTCAGTGCGAATTGCTTCGGTTACCAACAATCAAAAGGAGATATATTCGCGACACTATTCAAGCTGAATTAATGCGGCCAGCCCAAGCAGATCAACATTTGAGCGTTGCGCTAGTTCAGGAACTGACGCACACAAAGGAGCATGCTCCGTACCTGTATAGTAAATGCTATGTGTCGAGGGAAAGCATTGGATCGGTGCAAATGTGTTTTTAACGTTCTCCAACGTAGGTTGCATCCAACGATGAATGAGAGAGCGTGAAATGATGCCTAAATGGAACACAGGATTCACAGGCTAAGAGTCACCCGGCATTCGTCGTTCATAATAAGAGAAAACCCCGGAGATACCTTATCGAGGTAACTCACCTTAATAGAGATTCGAAGCCATGACCCCTTGAATGTGAGACAGATATGGTACTACCCACACGGACAGTCGGACAACACCTCTTCTTACATTGAAATTTATTACAGTTAACAAGGTAAGGTTCTTATTACAATACAGAACTCACTGGATAGCGTTTGCGAAAGTATGCGCCTTATGTATGTTGTAACTTGCTCTCTTATGATCCCATACTATTCTAAACACATCAAATTCATTGACTATTTCGTATATCTTTTCGAGAATGAAGAAAGAAAAAATTAAAAGTGTGGGACATAATATCTGCAATCTATTATATTTTTCTACATATTTGGAATATCTAAAAATACCTAACTAATAAATTAACCTGTTAATTAAGAATGAAATGAGCACCTACACAAGGGATAGCTAAGGTTTAAAATGTTCTAATTCCTTTCTCAGTAAGCCTTGAAGTGATGGTTTAATATGCGTTCTGCAGAATGTACGCAATTCATATTAATCCCTTAATACATTAGCACTTCGCTCGCGAACACGAGTGCAAATTGCATGCTAAACATTCTATGTTTGAGCTACAAGTTAGCTTACAGGCGTTTATATCCTTCAAAGGGCAATAACCGCTATGGTAATGCAATCGTTTTGCAGACCATTTAGCAAATAATTAAGCAAATTGAATTTGCATCTATTTCCCTTCTAGTTGAGAACAAGGTTAAGAGAAAGTATTTGTGTTCAAGTTGAGGGACAGCCCTCCTAAGGCATTTAATATGCATACAAATGTTGTGGCCGGCTTAAGTGGGAAGTACAAACTGTCCATCCTCGCCCAACATCTCCAGTCCAGTTAACGCGTTGGGGAGAGAAGCATTTGCACGCTCCACTGCAGCCCTCTCCAGAAGACAACACACCATCCCAAATATCTATTCACTCCTCCGTTGGCAATCAAAGCCATCGAATGCTTCCACCTTTCTGAATTACGCCGAAAGTTCCTAGTGTGGCGATAGACAAAGTAGCTATTGTATTTGAACCAAAAGTTGATAATGTGTATCATCTGACGTATGTGGTATAAGGTCCTTTTGAACAAAAACTTGCTTGTGTCTGTGTGTGTGTGTGTGTGTGTGTGTGTGTGTGTGTGTGTGTGTGTGTGTGTATGCGCGCGCGTGTGTGCTTAGGAAACAGTTAAGGAAAAGTAAACTTGAAAGGAAAGTATTAAATGCCATCTCACGGCAATGTCATAAATAGACCTAAGTATTACCTACCTTAAGCATATCGCGTAAATTTGGTTTATCTGCATTCCTAGCACAAGTCTTAATGCCTTTAAGATGCCTAAACACTGTTGATATGATGAAAGTTTAACTGAACGACTCTCAGATAGCTCTGGAGATGTAGATGAAACACATTCTTCTTACAGAGTTGCAAAGTAATTAGCATCCGAGGAAAACTCTAATTATAGATCTACTTATAACGTAATCTACTACCATTTTCAATGTACTCTATTGAATATGCAATATAAGCAAATCTAAACTTGCTTTAAAAAGTTAGGACACTACGGAGCTAAATGAACACAGTCATAAAAGTTATATTTGTATGAACTGTATTCTTTCGAGGTATATCAGAATACGAGTGTCCAAGGAGTTAGCACTGGCAGAAAAGAGTAATATTCTAGTTTATCATCCCGTGTCTAAATATTAACTTACATAAAATTTTTTTTATAAATCCTGTTATATTCAACATTCAGCACATTTCAGAAACCAGCTAATGAAAACGCCTGTATTTTAAACGCCTCGGAGGCTGAAAAAGCGTATAGTCCCATCTTTACGCCCGCCTCGGTAGCATAGATGGTAGCGTGTCTGCCTCAAGAGGTACCAAGTTCGAATCTCTGTCAGGATGAGTTACCTGAATAAGATCTTTCCGAAGTTTTCCCTTATCCTTAAAGACGAATTTCAGTTAGCTCTAAGCTCCAAGGATCCCGGAGTCATTTGAGTATCATTTCACCAATTTTATACATCGTCCGATATGACTTAAGGTTGGAGGACGTAAATTACTAAAAAAAAAAAAGAAAAAAAAAAAAAAAAAAAAAAAAAATCTAGTTCTGGCGGAAGAATTTGAAGCTCTTTTTAGCCATATTACCATAAACATTGTGGAGGAACGGTAGACTATATAACAGATACCCACTAACGTGAAGTAACTATTATAATGCCTGCATAACAACACGAAGGACTCAAGTTCGAAAGCCAGATGTGCTGAGTACTTCGAATAGGAACTTCTCAGAGACCTTTACTTATTTTTCAGAAAGAAACGTAGGCAATTGCAGTTTTCTGTGGCCCGGAATTACTTATGTGTTAGGATTTTATCATCCATTTTTATATGTTCACTGCTTAAAGATTTATTAAGACCCAGCTAAAAAGCTCTTGTTCCTCGTCTAGGCGACTATGCTGCAGATTGAAGATTTTATGATGCAAGACTAAGGTCTCCGAATAGATCAGACAACAATACACAACATTTCATAGATTTCTTCCAACTTCCGAGACAAAGCTTAAAACTTATAATCTGAGTATTCCTTTTTGTGCAGATTAACATTACACAAGGCTGCTAAGTCCACATTTCTCTCAAGTATGTTTCACTTTGATAGAGATGTGAGAATACTTCTACAACGTGATTTATACCAAAACTTTTCTCTGGCTTGGTAGTACCATCATTCTCTTACATTGTACAAAGCTGAGCAGGATATGTGTGGCCCTACAGCATTGTTCAGGTACTATTTTTCAGTAACCATACTTGTTCCCAATTGCATAAAGGTATTGTGAGGCCTTCTATCCAACGAGAGACTTGATTCCTAAGAACTACATGTTGTAACTATGTCACTTCATGATGAGATTTCTGTTTTGTTAAAAGTTAGCCCACCTTTGAGGGTTTATATCGAACTTCACATCTTCCCATATTTTGCAGCAGCGAATTTCCATTGCAAGTGGAATGTGCCTTTCAATTTAAGTACCAAATGTGCTATATTTGCTACCAGAAGGAGGCAATCGAAATGTGATATAACAGGAAGTCGTCCTGAATGCTGATAAAAGACCAAAGATTCAAAAGACTCTATAACCTTATATAAACCCTTATAACTTCCACTGTGGGATATTCGTTTGCGTTATCTATCGATATGTTTATGTCTCTTCCGTGGTATAGAGGTAACATGTTATCTTCTGGCTCTGCAGGCCACAGGTTCAAACTCAGCGGAGAGTGATGATCTTTTCGGGTGTAAAAATCCTTAACATGGCTTACTACAGAAGGAAAGTGAATCTGTTAGTCCAAATCGTAGATTTACACCACGTAATAGAAACTCAAGCCCGATAACACGGTCACTGAGCAAAATTAACCAGTCTTTCACGAGCGATTTAGAATTGGACATGAGGACCGCAGTTAAAGAGCCAATAAATGTAAACTCAATATTTACGCCTTGGTTTCATAGAGTTTTTAGGTCACTCAGACTCAAATTGTTTAATTATCAGGGAGTATTCTATCACTACAACCTCAAATTTATTTGCATGTATTCTATAAACCTGCTTGTGATGAAGATAACTTATATTAAACCATAAATTGGCCATAAATTTAGACATCATCTTTGCTAGAGGCAAGGATTTCAGATTATATATGCTGCTTTCACTGTGTCGCCATATTTAGCAGTGTATATCATAGCAGCCATGCTGATCTTCGAATAATGAAAGCATTTTCATCTGTTTGAAAGGAAGACTGCATGCATTGTGTCACGTGTCACATACCACATATATTTGTATGTTTTTGTAATTTACGTCCTCCAATGTTAAGTCACATCGGACGATGAATGGATGGGTGAAATGATGCTTATATGAGCCCGGGATCCATAAATCTTAGAGTTACCGGACATTCGTCTTTCAGGATAAGGGAAAACCCCGGAAAAACCTTATCCAGGTAGCTCACCCTGACCGAGATTTGAACTCGGGACCCCTTGAGCGTGTGGTAGACATGCTACGACCACGCTACCGAGGTGGGCACCTACCACGTAGCTCAATAGTACAAAGTATTGGGTACTTTCGTTATTTTTTAATTGCTTCAACTCCTTCAAGAATGCAGAAAGATCAAATTAACAACATAAGTATTACTGAAGTGAGAACAGGCCACACCAAACTGAAAATTACCCACGTTTTGGTCTAGGCCAGAGAAAATTTAAACAAAAGAACTACGTTATCCTGGTAACTGACACTAACCAATATTTGAATTAGAAGTTAGATATGTTAACCCCAATAGGGGTAGATACACATATAATTTACTTTATTTTACTTGGTTTTAATTTACATTTTGTCTGTACTACATGGTGGCAGTTAATACAGTTCAATAATTCGTCTTAAGCACATCGCGAATTTTTCCTTTTCGCGGGCACAGAGTAACATGATGAACATTAAAAAACAGAAACAAAAAATCAAAGCAAAAAAAAAAAAAAAACATTGTGGTATTCAAGCCTCTTCAAACAAATTGTGTTAGTTCTTTACTCTGCGTTACATTGGAAGTATGGCATATTAAGTGCATATCGTAATTTATACTCCACACCATGACGCGGTCCATGTAGCACAGGACCAATAATAATAATTAATAATTATAACAATAAATAGTAATAATACTAATAATAATATTAATAATACTAATGATGATGATAATAATTATAATGATGATAATAATAATTAATAATTATAGCCCACAGGGACATTCAGGCTATAAGCAAGAATCATATTTAGATGTATAAATGATACAAAAATACTTACCTAACATAAATGTTTTTCTCAGTCTAAAGTCTCTAAAAATTCTTGGACACTAATTCCCACACCCTAAGTTGACCAGAAACATGATCTATTGTTTGACTTAGCCCAAGGCAGTGTGAGGCACCGTCCTTTTGGGTCAATGTTCTTTCTTAGAATTCCTGAACGTGATAGTAACAAAAGGCTGCAAGATTTAGCTCGGGGCTTTGTAAACCTGAGCTGGCATAATTTATCTAACCATGAGAAAAGAGAAAGCGACTTTTATATTAGGGCCAAAACTGGAAAATTTGAACATTGATCGTAAGTGGAGATAGATACCAGCCAATGGAAAATTAATATTACTGCATGTGATTTTTCAAACTCCTAAAATACCTAGAGTGGGGGAAACTCAAAGTAATGACTGAAAGTAAGTTTTTCTTATAGGAACACTTCGGTCCTGTGATCTACATGCGACGGGCGCGTATTCGGCTTGCACGCCATGTACCTAGACAAAGTACAATACGTAACAGTCGTTCCAGTGAGCATTAGTGCAAAGGTTAATATATAAGGGATATATATATATATATATATATATATATATATATATATATATATATATTTCAGCGACGCCGCGCTATTGTTTCCATACATCACATCACAATACTGACGCGGGATACAGTAACACTGAACACAGCAACCACGCGGATGACAACTTGACGGTGGCGAGCAAAGGATTCTAAGGACAACAATAAACTTTCATCTACAAAATTCAAGGTGTCTTCATTCAACCCACAAAAAGTCAGGACGCACCTACTCCCTGAAGCTCAGATGAGAGTGCTCACGCAAGAACTACATCACAGGGCACCTCGAAGCGGATCCAATCTCCCTATCCTTAATCTCCGCACGCCACCAATCCTTAATTTGTGAGGCGTTGAGCGCAAGGGAGAGCTCGACGTGGATCGCTAGGGGCCGGACGGCCTCAAACACCAAATAAAATTATTACATCAACTATAAGTTTCCTAGTGATGCACTTATTTGACAAAGACTATTAAAAGGAAAAATAATTCGGCTATTTACATGTAACCATGTCTGACGCTATCCTGTTGGTTTTATAGTTCCCAAGCTTTATACGCTTTTATACTGCTAATTTGGAGAACTACAGTATCATTTAATTAAATAACAAAGAAATTAATAAGCATTGACTTTTTATCCAATTAACTGAATTGAAAACATATGCCAAAGAGCTTTGTTTAGCGTAGTTAAAAGTGCAACTGGCCCAAAATTGAGTTCAAATGTATCAGTACAAAGAGAAGATCAAATATACATGACTATATAAGCTAAATTCACCTAATAACAGAAGGGCATTTGGCTTAAAGGACGGCAGCAAATAAGGTTAAGATAGGTCCGATATTGAGCTGAATGGCAGCCAAGGACCATAGATTCGAGCGTCCTGATTCCCGCGCCCTTGCTCATGGCACTTTAATTAGTCATTAGAATAAAGTGAGGTTAAATTGTTTGAACCGTCTCAAATCAAATCACCCATTAGTTAATGGGGCACATAGGTGAACAAAATACGTACTTGAAAGGAGGTTAAGGGACCGAAAAGTCATGTGTGTCGTACAGACATGTCATTTATCTTTCGTTTGGTTACTAGGTATTAACAAGCTAAGCGAATATAACAAACAATCGGTTTAATACCTGACAAGCTCAAAAATTATGTTACCGAGCTCAAGATGTATCTTATCTCATTTGCCATATATAGTTTATTACCTCATAAATCAATTTAATTGATATGTATTTTAGGTTTAATTGCGTATTTTTGTTTCCATAATCACTAATCTACATTATTTCACTCAGTTACATTTAGGTGGCTTGAAATGATCCTGCCTATAAAAGACCACTACGAATATATGGCATAACTTAGAATATTATTTATAATTATATTAATCTTTAATTTTATTTTTACAACAGTTTTACAAAATGACTGTCATTTATGCTGCTTAAATTAATTTTTCATAAATTATATTTAAAATCCTAAAATGCACTTATGTCGAAAAGTAATTTAATAATTGATTTGAATGTTCTTTTCGTTACATATGTCTCGAGGCAAATACCTCAAAGAATGATATATTTATGTACTTCTACCAAGACAACCAGTATACGAGAATGTCTCTCCCAACTGGGTGTATATCTTCAAAAATATCTTACCTCATGAAATGTCCTTTGTATTTTTGATAGTGGTCTTCTCAAACCTTATACATCTTCGAATACCGTACAGTAATGCTATTTCTCCTATATTAACTATTTGGTGTATAATTTATTCATTAAAAATTACCATGTCAAAAAAATTATGAGCAATGCTCAGAAACATTTAACAACATTAGTAACATTTAGCATGTTCCTCAGTAATTCAGTCATATTGATAATCTCCTTCGATATTTGCAAATACATAGTTTCTGTATATTAGTTGGTCAGTCAATTCAATGTGCAGTCATTGGCATCTGCTTTAAAATTGGTGATAACACTCGTTTATTGTACTATCATTTGAACAAATTGTTTTTTCCTGTTCATATCAAAAGCCTAGGTCATAAGAACTGCAGATAGTTTTCAAATACTTTAGAGCTTAGGAAGGGGGATTTGTTTGTTCCATAATCCTTCACTGTTCAAGTTGCTCTTATTTGACATCCAACAACAGCTAGTCTTTGCTTGTGAAAGAGTAGTCAAAGCTCTGTATCCGCAACGGTGCTGTGTATATCCAAAAATGTTTAGAACTGCTCTCAACCTCACGCCACTTTCATTTTTCTGACCTTTTTCAGGCGTGATAATCCTTCATCATAATGTAGATCCGAATTAAAGTTAAATCACTAGCCACTGAAACCAGATAGTAACCGCAGCTCACAACCGACCTGTGTTGGGTCTGTCTGGTGAATCATTCCAATGAGGCCGCCTGTGGTAACGCAAATAGTAAAAGCGGGCGTTAAGCACTATACATTTCATTTATTCCAATGAATGATATCCTTAATATTTGACTACCACCACTCAACAGGTAATTCATCACAAAGTATTCCAAATTGCCGGAAAGGTGCGTTTATTATTGAAACGTTCGTTATTATTATAATTATAATACTAATTATAATAATAATTATAATACTAATTATAATAATAATTATAATACTAATTATTATCATTATTATTACTATTATTATTATTATTACTATTACTATTATTATTATTACTATTACTATTATTATTATTACTATTACTATTATTATTATTACTATTACTATTACTATTACTATTACTATAATTATTATTATTATTATTATTATTATTATTATTATTATTATTATTATTATTATTATTATTATTATTATTATTATTATTATTATTATTATTATTATTATTATTATTATTATTATTATTATTATTATTATTATTATTATTATTATTATTATTATTATTATTATTATTATTATTATTATTATTATTATTATTATTATTATTATTATTATTATTATTATTATTATTATTATTATTATTATTATTATTATTATTATTATTATTATTATTATTATTATTATTATTATTATTATTATTATTATTATTATTATTATTATTATTATTATTATTATTATTATTATTATTATTATTATTATTGTTATTATTACGGTTATTATTGAAACTGGTCTTACATTAATCCTTTATATGTTTGGAATTGGTCAAATCATTGGCACTGAAATATATTAAATTTGACTTCTGATGCTCGCTTCGTGACTTGCATCTTTTATCAATATATGTCCGTAAATTGTTACAATCGAAGTAGCAAATACTTTTGGTTGGAAGCTTAAGGTCACCTGACTTGAGTATTATGTAATTCAAATTCGCATTTTTCTTAAGTATTCTTGGATGTACTTGCATAATGAGAATGTTACCTCACTGTGCAATAAAAATACCGTCTTAATTTACAAAAAATGCACCACTTTTAGAATTGGTGTGAGGTACTTTATTTTGTATTACATAAGCCCCGGACATTGTTTCAAGTACCCGTGGTTTTAAAGCTCGTCACATAGAGATGCTTAGTGTTACCTTAGCCACATTGCCCAGTTTCCTCCTCCTTTTTGTTTAAATTTGCACTCTGTAGTGCAACCTCTTCCTATTTTGTGATAAAGATTCAATTGTAGAAGACCGGCACTAAACTTCTGAACTTTTAAATTTCCAGAGATATCTACACGAGCTTCAGTACCCACCCATGTGCCTCATTTTTACCTGTGAAAAACATCTGAGTCTGATAACAACACTTTCGTAAAGTTCACCTTAAAACTAGCATCATGTAGAACGACTATAGCTTCATCCAAACCTCTGAAACTATGTTATATCTGGACAGTAACTTTTCTTGCTATGAGATGCTAAACACTGAATAGGGACCTCTATTATGATGCTATTCAACAGGTGATTGCTACTGAAGTACATTGTTGCAAGCTGGGATTTAAAAATAAACCTGCAGCTTTTCGCCTATGTTGTTACCCTGATAAACGTCACAGACATATTTATAGTTGTATTTTTCAACATTGGTCTTCTGTATAGAACCGTTCTTGATAAATATATGCATAAAAGTTCAACCATTCAGTAATGTGGAAGGAATAGCAAGGAAACGAATGATACATTAGCAATAACAACATTCGTCGGCATGTATTTAACATCCCATTGTTTATGTATACGATAACAATAAATAAGAAGATGTGAAGATTAACCTTAGAACCTTAGAGGTATATTATAAACAATACCGCGAATTAATCTATTTCTTATAAATTTAAACTTCTGTAAATACACCACTGAAGCTAGTTCAGTAATGTTCATATAACATAAAACCTAATAGATGATGCTTCTTCTTTATTATTGTTGTTATCCCAAAGGGACAAATGGTGTGTATCATTAGACGGGTTTGAATCAACTTCAGATTCATTTAGGATGCTGCAGCAAACGGCATTATAAGACAAACACAATAAAAATGCTTATTCCACACATACGACTTTGATTCGTTGTGGATAAGTACCGAAATCACCTTGTACACTTAAAACTAAACAATAAAGTGCCACTGTGATGCCAGGAATTGTAACGGTATTAAAGAACGATAGTATGAACGTGGATGAATTATTGGTGTTGTGTTCTGTCAGACCTCTGTTTGACCTCCTCCACTTCCTGGTTATACACTTCTTATATATTTGATTTCAGAAGTTACGTTTTCTTGTTTGCCAGTAACCACCCAACAAAAAGTGCTAGGGACGGCAATCACCGTAAAATAACACTGGTCTACAACATTTAAGTTGTTTAATGTTAGAAGAAGTATAAAGGGTGATTCTTTCTGAATTTTGCGTGCTAATTGCAGACCTTTTTATAACTTTCCCATCACCCATAGTTTTTCAGTAATTGCATGAAGAGTATTTCTTGTAATTATAGAGTTAATATGTGTAACACCTTAGCTCGAGTAACTTTTACATACCTAAATGTATGTGAATTAGACTTTCGAATGCACTTTGCTTGAGGAACATCTCTCGAGTGTCCAGCAATAGTCTGCCAACATATTTGGAGCCCATTTTTCCTGGTAGCGTCTTTCCATTTCAGCGATGTCCTGATGAAAACGCTCGCCATGTTCGTCACTAACAGCGCCGATGTTCTCAGGAAAGAAATCAAAATGGGAATCCAGCATGTGTATTTTAAGGACATAGTATATCCCATGACCTTGTATTCTCAATCAGCTCACGTACAAATTCTGCGTAATGTTCAGACCTGTGGTTTCCAAGAAAGTTGATGACAATGTTTTTGAAAGAGAACTATGCAGCTCGTTCTTTCCTGTTTAAAAGGCTTTCAAGCTGCGAATCGTTTATAAGTGGTATAATTTGAGGGCGAATAAATATTCCCTCTTTTATTTTTGCTTCACTGATCTTTGCAAACTTAGTTATCAGAAACAGAGATGGGCTCCCATCACGATCCATTGCATTCACAAAGTTCTTAAACAAACCTAGTTTGATGTGTAATGGAGGTAATAACATTTTGTCAGCACTTACAAGTGGTTGGTGAATAAAATTTTACTGTCCTGGATTGAATTACTCTCTCTTTGGCCAACTTTTTTATCATAACGATTGCTTTTGTCTACACATCACCAGAAAGAGCAACATTTTGTATAACCAAGTTGTAATCTAAGAAAAGAGCTATAACTTTAAAATCTACACATACCTTCCATGAGTAAACATAATATCGGATACTGCACAGCAAGCGTTGCATGTTCACATAGTTCTCTTTCATACCAACTGCATGGGCTATAGGAATGGATGGAAACTTAATTCCATTATGTGGCAAGAATCCTTTCAAGCTTGTTTTCGAAGACTCAATGAACATGCACCAATCTTCAGGCTTATGTTGAACACCCAGGGACTCCATCGAAGAACCGACATCATTACAGAACCCTAGGTCCTCCTATTTAGATAATAAGTGCTCAAATTCCTTTTGGCGTCGACGAAAAAGACTTATTTTGGTGCCATACTGCAGGAGACGCCAGTCTTTCAATCTTGAAGCAAGTAACTCGGCTTTACTTTTAGATAACCCGAGATCACGAACTAAATCATATAGATCCTCCTTGGTTAATAAGTACGGCTTGTTTACGGTAACTCCTTCCACAAAATCTGGGTCATTTTGTAGTAATTCACTGCTGTCATCAACACTTTCAAAATCTTCAGTCACATTACTGCCGTCTGGTGGAATTGGTACGGAAAGATCTGGTAAATGAGACACTGGTCGAATTGCTGATTCCAGAGATGGATATTTAACAGCGTGTTTGGATTTGGAATTTATTCCAGCTATACGACTTGTCAAGCAGAAGTAGCAGTCTGTTATATGATCCTTAGGTTCCCGCCATATCTTAGGAACTGCAAAAGGCATATGACGGTTCCCTTTTAACCAGCTGGTTAATATTGTTGTACATTTGGCACAACAGATTTCTGGATCCTAAAACACATTCTCATCAATTTTATTGTCAAAATTAAAATCATGAGCTCCTTTAATTCGAGAAGTCAAATTTCGCCTCGGTGCTTTTAAAGTGAGCTCACCACAAATGTAACAAAACTTGTTTCTATCACTTAAATATTGTCAAGACATTTATCCTCCTAGTTCCCAATGCTTAAGAAAACACGCTTTTAGAAACACTACACTTGTAAGTTTACAACTGAGAATACGCACGATTAGCTTCTATTAGTTTCTACTTCTTTGGCAACTATGCAGGACTATTTGTATCAGCAACAAACCTTCCTTGTTTGCTGTTGCAGTAAACATTCACCTGGACGGTAAATGCATAGTTTTAGAGAGACGCATTATTGGACATTGTCATTCCTGAAGTCACTGACAACAATCACCTAAAGCAAATATGTCATTTGTTGCCGTATTTGTTGATATAATAAGCTAAAACTACTTTCCTTTAATCAGCACATTTACCGCCCTATGCTAATAATCATGTTAACAATTTTTTAAATATTACAAAAATGGTGGGTGATGGAGCGTTTCTAACTTTATTTTTGATTTGGCACACACAAATACTTAAGAATCAGCAGAAATTATTTATTTAACATTTACATTGTTGACCAGTGTAGTTGCTGAGATTGCGTCATGTGATAGTACTGCAACAGATATTTTTAAATTACATCCTGTCGAAGGCACTTGAATAACGCTTGCTCCGCATTGAATTCTAGTTAACGCGAGTTACATGAACCCCGGAGTACTTCATCCAGTGGGCGAGAGTCGCAATTCTGAAAAGACATGTAGAAACCTGTTTGACCATATAGTTCATTTGGTATAGGTCTCAAGGAATTATCTCTTAGAATTAGTCCATCCTGGATCTTTGTTCTCAAAAGACAAAAGACTGAAAATTTTCTGAAGCTTACTGATGATTCTGATGCTTTTCCTCGACGTGCTAAACCACAAAGAAACTATCCAATATCCTCCTTTTTAATATAAGACATACGTAGCTAAGTATATCCAATAAGTGATATTCCACGTACGCCTGGACAGGTTTTCCTTGAAAGTAAGTAGCTAGTGTAGGGCAAAAACGATATGCCAAAGCTAATGTTATATTCATCATAGACAAGGTAGTGGAACATTCTCGTGACGAAGTAATTCGTATAGTGAATGACAGCATGAGGTGCAAGCATCTCATGTGATGTGCATCCCTGCAATACGTGGAGACAAAGTAACCCATGCACCATACACTTACACTCCGAAAATTAAAAAGTCACGGGCAATCGTAGATATTAATCTGAAGCAAAATGATGGATATTCAATGTAGAAAAACTTCTTGTCCCTTCTACATGATTATGATTATGTTACCTTATATTTAAAATTAATTTGTAGCAACTTTTCGAAGTCCGAATCCGGTTATGGAGACATTTTCAGTACCCCTATTGGTAATCTGTTTAAGGGATGCAGTACCACCTGAGACTAGGCATATCCTGAGGACATGGACGTTTACTGGCAGAGAAGTGGAAAACATCTCTCTGACTATAGTGAAGATGAGCCTGAATATCCGCAGCTGCCTTTTAGTTTATGCCAATATCCCGGACATGTGAGTCAATGCCTTTTATATCCTAGATGTCCTAGCTTTTAAATTTTAGTCCTTTATTATTATACAACATTGGCTATGAGCCTCCTAGCCGCCGTATTTGAGCTTGTAGAGGCCAAATGAAACAGTTCTTCAGTTCTTAGTTTGAGTTTCAGTTTTATGTGTAGCGTAGCGTAGTGTTTAACACCCACTTTGTTACAGTTAAGCTCAGAGGCTCTACTCCCTTTTAGTCCTGGACCCGTAGGACCAAGGACCCGGGCCTCCTTCTACCCGGGAGCGATGGAAACTCCGGGGCCATTTCCATAAGGCAATACCTTGAGTCTAAAAAGCCCCCCCGCTGAGCACAACGTCAAGACGGGATGGAAGTGGATACGCCACTTACGCGCATCAACCCCGCAGGGAAGACTACCGATAACCTCGGTGGGGCCGAATGGTGATCTAGCACACCTTCTACTAGCTCTGCAGGCTAGTACCCGGGACTATTCAGGCAACCCTCTACCCCCTCCGGGCGGCCGTAGCCTGGCCGGAAGTACCCATTTACCCGTGGGTGTCGGGAGCACACTGCCCCCTCGAGTCCAACCCAATCCGAACAACTCCCCTACGGGAGGGGCTTGGCAGTTCGGCCCGAGGTTCCTCTAGTAACGTCAGAGGTACCACGAGTGCTAAGGGTCCACAGCGCCTGCACTTCGGCAGCTGAAGGGGACGGATCCCCTCCCCTACGGGAACCCACTTTGTTACATACGGACGGCACCGCAGCCTGCGACACCGATGATACATGAGATGAAGATGGAGCACCGGTGGAATGAGATGGTGCGAGAAACCGGAGATGCTGTATAAAACCCGCCCCAGCGCCGTGTTATCCATGAAAAATCTCACTTCTTCTTCCCCTGGGATCAAACCCGGGCCGTCTTGGTAAGAGCCAAGGGTCTAACCACAGAGCCAAGGCGTGGCCTCTTTTAGTCTTAAGTTAGTTTTAGTAGTCCTCTAAGAATATTTGCAAGTATATGGTAAATGAAATTCTAGGGCAAGGTGACCGGCGCCTACATAACCCGGAATTATGAGTTCGCTTATTTGGTACCCTCAGATCATAGCCGGTATAACATGAGTATTGTTGTACTTGGGCTATTGTTACACCATGATAACCAGTTACTAGTTTTTCCCCCTAGGTGGACTAGGTAGCAGGAAAAGCTCCACTCCAACGACGGTCAATGAGTAGCCTCAAGCTACTGTGACACTACTTCTTCCTTAGAGCTACTTTTCCCGAAAAGCACCGTTAATGGATGCCAGACTCTACAAGTACATCACCAGCATCCTCCTCGTGGTAACCTTTACGGGTTCTGGACTACACTGTCTATTTCCTTCATCATGTGGTTATTATATCCCCTTGACATTTATTGAAGCTTAAAGCAATGCGCTTTGGTCCGAGTAGACCTATACGCTTCAAAACGCGTAATATCTCGGCTGTGAGCTTGTCAGTCATACCGCGAATTCACTTTGTTTTTTATGGTTCATCTAGTGCAAATCGTCAAGACGGGCCACGGAGATCCATAACAGTTGGTGTTCCAGATGAGCTTTACTTATCCCCAAACGTATAGACTGTCAGGTTTCCACAGCAGACTCCAAGAAGATCAGTGGGGCTCTGGAGCACTAACTTGTCTCCTCCAAGTCACAGGGTACTTCTACTGACGTCGATCATCGCTTCGTGGCCCTTTAGAAGTACGAATATCGTATCCATAGCTGCTCTTGTGACGAATATATTTATAATATTTTGCCCCACGGTGAATTCCTTCGTCTCCATTGGCAGTATCTTGACCAATTCTGTATATATCTGGTAGGGTTGACACGATTTCCTTACTGGGAAACCTCCATCTCAGCTCTGATTATGATCACGGCTGCAACAGTGTCCAACAGTAATCGGCATTATGATTCTTTTATCCAACCATCCGCAAT
>CM060950.1:156538598-156558598 GCA_030765055.1 Mantis religiosa | reverse complement strand
GGGCGGTCAGCTTCAGCGGTCAATGCTTCTGCTTTGTGCTCCGATATTTCTCGCTGCAGTAACGATCTGTTTACACTCGCAAAGCCAACTGTCATACTTAATTTCCCAGTGACTGTCTTGTGCTTGAGCCACTTCACAATTGGGGTCATGCCTTCTCCCCATTCCATACCGGTAGGAGTCTCCGGTCTCCCGGTCAGCCTAGTGGGTCGTTTCAGGACCACAATGGGTTTGATACCGGTTGTACTGGCCTACCGGGGA
The DNA here is from genome assembly GCA_030765055.1 of Mantis religiosa. Taxonomy (NCBI): domain Eukaryota; kingdom Metazoa; phylum Arthropoda; class Insecta; order Mantodea; family Mantidae; genus Mantis; species Mantis religiosa. The sequence goes on along the minus strand of CM060950.1, from coordinate 156,558,340 downwards.
GTTTGGGACTGGTGATTGGCATTACCCTACCCTCTGCACTGTCGTGACTCCTGCCCTCTGCCTCCTCTCGCCTCATCTTTTCATCCGGGGATTCCACTGGTACATCGGTACAATAGATCAATTTTTGCCGCAGTGCGGAATCCCTTTCTTAAGATTCTATCCCTACCCCCTACTTTCTCCCCAACTTAAATTTTGCAGACGCCTACTACATTTACTCCCGGTATATAAGTTTTATCTCCTATTTATCACTTTTTAAATTTATGTTCAGAAAACTAGTTTAATACCTGAAAATGTGTGTTGGGTGTACCGTCTGGTTTTCTGGTGTCAATTGCACATTCGAAATATCCATAACGGGACTTCAATAACAAAGGCCCTGCGGTTTACTGTCCTAGCCTTTCTGTTTATATTGTAAACAGATTCCCAATTCACACTGCTAGTACTATCCTTCTTGCAAAATTCACGTATATACATTATGGTTATTCTTATTAGTGAGATCTATGATTGTTATTCTCCGCTACGCAAGAGAATTGGTTTGATCAGGAGAACGATATATTAAATTCGTCGTTACGAGTGTCTGGGATTGTCAGAATAAAGACATAAATCTGCTCTTCATGCATCTAATTATTTACCTGTTTAATGTTATGAATATAAAATAAATGTGAAAGAAAATTCGTCCGGAATGGTTTAAGAAAGCTCTAGATTAATTTTTTTTGAAAACATGGCATTCGAATTTAAATACTTAGTTGGAAATACATCAAAATGCATTTTGGAGCTAGTAATGGATCCTTCAAGCGAACTGTTGCCGACTTTCCACTAACCAGGAAGAGTTATCAGAAGTAGTCTTGAAGGTAAGTGAAAAGGTGTAATATTAAAATTAATAAATGTAATCTTTGACAGGAAAATTTAATTGCCAAAAGCACACAAGCGTGAACAACACCTATTTGTTTCTATCTTGCCTTGCTGTCATAGAATCTCATCTCAGATTGTTATATGAACTTAATAATAGAGAAAAATGGCCCATATGATGGAGGCCATAGCGCTAAATTTGCTATAAATTAGTTGAAATATGTCAAATAATTTAAAATGTCATAAATGTGTTACATTTATTGCGATAGAACTGCTGTCTAAACCTAAATTTTGTTTCCTTGGGCAGCGAGCACATCAGGCGTACCATGTTCTCAGGATCATTGAGCAGTTTTTAAGGTAATGAAAGCTTTTCCCTAGTTTAGCAACTTTAGATCGCAATTGTATGTAGAAGAAACTTGAAAAACCAGAATACAGTTCATACCAGATATATAAAAGTAGCCCAGTGGCACAAAGGCGAGCCTAACTTCCTGCTGGAATAAGGGAATGTGTACCTTCAAAAGTTCAACAAACGTTGAAGCAAGTTTTTGTTTTACTTCCTTCTCCATGAAAAGAAAGTGGACGGGTGAGCTATATTTAATATGTGAACATTATATAATAAGAAAAAGGCACACTAAGGGACATTAACTTGTCACAAAGGACATTGGGAAGATAACAGCTTAAATGATAAGCCCGTTATTATTGATGGAAATATAATCATCTAGTTCAGAATTTGTTTTCACAGTAAAGGTATCATATTACAATATAACCGCTTAAAATAAATTACTAACCCACATTTTCAAGGGAAGTTAAATGATATTGCAATTTATTTTGATGAAAATGAAAACGATCGTAATACTGTAAGTCTGCAGTTAATACAGTTTTAGTCGTTCTTTGCGCAAGTACAGTGGGCTATCAAAAGAAGAACTCGCACACCAATCTAAATAGATCAGTTGCTAAAACACCTCATGAGTAAACAGTGAAGGAAAGGATCCAAAACCGGCTACAGAAAGTAGAGACGCAAGATACACAGACGCGCCTCAAGTCCATGTAACCAGATAGCACTTTGATATCCACAGGAAAGCTCATCCACTCAAGCCAGCAAGAGCGCCATCTGTCCGCTACTGGCTCACACTGTGAGACCTGAAAGTACATTTTAAACATAAGAAGATAACGAATGAGAAATAAAATCGCAACAGCAGAGAATTTAGTCCAGCATTCACCTACCACTTACCTGGAAACCAAGTTTTCTGCGCATTCAACCGGAACTGAGCATCTTACATTATCACGAGGCTAACTCGCTCAGATCCTTGTGTAACTACTTCAACTTAAATTTGCAAGGCTGTGAAAAATTCGCATCGTTGCTGATACTTTTCACAGGTAGTCAGGGACTTGAAGGACTGGCGCACTCACTACTTGCTCATATTTTTACTATAACTCTGTAACAAGCATAGTATACGCTCTCCTCTGTATTGTTGTTTCTGTCTACAATCGCAACCGTTGTTCATTTTTCAAACTGTCACTGACATTTCATTTTTATTGCAAAAATACAGAGAATCAAAATCGATTAGCGTTTCTAATTTTTGTCACGGAGAAACTCAAAGAAATTATATATAGTTCAGCTGTACTGAGAACTTGCCGTATACTATGAGAGTTTATATAAGCATACAAGGTACTTCATAACTCAGAAGTTAAGTTTAATGTTCTATTGAGAACTTATGCAGACGTCATATGTGACATTGAAAAGAGAAATCCTCAGTGAATTACATAATGATTTAGCAAAAGCAATGCATAGAGGGGACCCGATGTACACTATTATAAATAAACATAGGAAATAATGAGTCCACAGAACTGTTTGAGAAACACTCCTTTTTAAACCCTCAGTGACCTGTCTCGGTATTGTGGATGGTAGCGTGTCTGCCTCACGTTCAAGAGGTCCCGAGTTCGAATCTCGGTTAGGGTGGGTTGCTGGATAAGGTTTTTCCGCGGTTTTGATGCCGTATTATCAGCCGTATGATTGAATACGATTTTAACAATGAATAAAATGATAATTAAATTATGATGAGCAAGTAAGGTGAAAGAATTTAAGATAATGAATAGTACAGATGGATAAGTTCATGAAACGAAGCAACAGCATTTAAATTCAATTACTAGAATGCGAATAATTATTTTAACCCAGAGCTATATAATAAAGTTGCTGGTCTATATGGATGAAAATATTCCGTCGAAAGGCTGTGGTCACGAGAGGGTCAATACCTGGGTCATTAGTAGACCGGTCCAAACCTGGCCCAAACCAGTATTTCGGGGAAATGTCCGCGTGGTTGTAGCTCGCTAAGTAGAGTTTTTCAGAGAAATCCAGCTGGAGGCGAGGCTATATCTGTTTTGGTAAGGAATATTAGGTTTTAGCGTCGGTCTTCTAGTCTGAGACGTGATACCGTGTAGACGTGTTTTGCCTGCCGGGGACACAAACGTCGGATTGAGCCGAGAAGTACAATCAGTAATGAGAATCTTATTAAGTGAACAAGATCTCCCAGCAGTGAATTAAGCGGCGAAGTATACTTTCAAAACATTGTTAGTAATTTATTCCATCGCGATAGATTTCAGCAATTCAGTATAGTTTTAACGTGATAGTGGAAATCTAGAGTAATTCGATCTGAACGCGGCGGCAACTCCTGGTGAACTGTAAGCACGAAACGAACTGAATAGTAAAGCTGATCCTATGAACTGTGTTGTTTTTATTTCGTCAACCTATCTCACGCATACCCTGTAGATAGCGTGGTCTCAGCTCTAATGACTAGCCAGGGCAAAGAATAGTCAACTCATAGAGCAATCTACTAGGCGACCAGATCACCGGGATCCAGGCTGCTAAGGTCACATCCAGAGTGGCTGATACCCGAGACAGAGTATCAGCAGACCCAGCTGGAGGAAAAGGCTACAAACTTGGCGAACCAACATGGCGCTTCGAGAGACGAAAAGCAACCAGCATCAGGATCGTCGGAAGCTCCAGCAGAAAAACAAAGGTACTGAGTGTAACATTTTAGTGTTGTTGTCGTTGTTGCAATGAACTGATGGAGAGTATTTTAAGAAACGGAAAGGTGAAAGGTCGGTCAAATCCACAAAGCATGGACGTGCAGGGGAGTACTATACAAATTGTTAAAGAGAAAGTAGCAGAAATAGGAGAAAGTGCTCAGAATATACAGAATAGATTAGAAAAGACAATGGAAAGTAATAATGCTCAGGGTCTAGAAAATAACGTAGGAAGGGATACAGAATGTAGTAGTAACAATCAAATTGTACAGGTTAGTGTATCTAAGGAAACAACTAATAATAGCCAGGGAGTAGATGTAAATGACTCAGATACGAATATGAGTATGGTAGCCATGATGAAAGCGATAATGGAGAAATTAGAAAGTACGAACCAGAAATTAGAAAGTAATAACCAGGAATTATGTCAGAAATTAGAAAGTACCAACCAAGAATTAACTCAGAGGTTAGAAAGTAATAACCTAGAATTAAGTCAGAAATTAGAAAGTACTAACCAGAAACTAGAAAGTAATAGTCAGAAATTAGAGGCAGGACAGCAAGATTTGGTTAGGAAGCTCGAAAGTCAGCAGAAAGCATTAGAAACCTTTCAAGCAGAGGTTAGAGGGGAAATCAATAAAATTAGAACTGAAGTACGGGGGGAAATAGAAAGTATAAGAATCGAAGTTTGTAATCAAGTAAGTGAGAAGTCAGGCAGAGAATACAAGAAATTACGAGAGGACGTAGCAAAGCAATTTGAAAAAGAGAGGGAAATAGTTAGCAAGGAATTAGACCAAATTAGAGAAACGGCTAGCAAAGAATCAGGGGAAAATAGAAGTAGATTAGAACAAGCAGAAAGGGAAATTAGAAGGCAAGGTAGGGGTGTAGACGAAATAAATGAACAAATGAAAGAGGTAGCTACAGAAATTAATGGAATGAAGGAAACATTAGAAAATTTGAGGTTGTGTGTAACTGAACCTAATTCTAATGCTAGTCAGATAAGTGAAAGCTCTGCACGAAACGAAGCGAGACAAAGTGCCTCAGCCGACATTTCGATGCTTAATATGGGTCCAAGTACCTCCAGTTATGAACCCAGAGGTAATAATGTACATGTTGAAAGGAGTGGTGGTCAAATGCAATGGCCAAACCACATCTTAAATGAAATTGTGCCACCTGTGTTTGAACATGAGGATTCTGATAGTCCTAAGGATTTTATGAGGAGTCTGCATGAATATTTTTCTGTAAAGTGTATTCCTGAACAGTATTGCATGACAATTGTTAGGAAATGCCTTAAGGGAAATGCAGCTAACTGGTTAGAGGTATCAATGGGAAACGATAATAACTTCAGGACCTTTGAAAGGTTATTTATGAACAGATACTGGGGACATAACAGGCAGTCTAGCATAAGATTAGAACTGAGTAGTGGAAAGTATGACCCAAGAACTGATCAGTCAATGGTTAATTATTTCACGAAACTTGCTAGGAAATCTAAAATGCTGGATCCACCTATGAGTGAGCAAGAATTAATCGCCATTATCACGACACACTTCCCAGAGGCACTCCAGAACTATTTAATTATAGCTAAACCCACAAACGTCGCCACCATGATCGATTTGCTGTTGGTATTGGAGACAAACAAATCAAAGAGTAAAAATGAAAGTTTCGCTAGGCCTGGAGCGAGCAACGAAAGGGAAATTTCAAATAATTTCGGGCAAGGGGCACATATCAATTACAATCAAAACCAGGATGTCCGAGATAGATACCGAGGTCCCGCACCCAGAGGAGGAAATTCGCAGTGGGAGAACCGAGGCCGAAATAATTTTGACCGCAACCAGAGGAACCGCAACGGGCACGACCGAAACAGAAATGTACAAGTAAATTACGTAAACGCGGCGAGACATGAAAGGAACCGAGGAGGATGGAACGAGAGAAAAAGAAGACATTCAGGAAATGACTACTGGAAAGTCAACAATGTACCAGAAGTTAGGCCGAGGTCACCCAGGCAGGGAGAACGGAGCACGGGAAATGGTTACTGGAGGGTCGACAACATTCCAGAATTTAGGCCAAAGTCGCCGCTGCAAGGAGAAAGGAGCAGGAGCGGTAGAAATTCGCCGATAAATGGAGAAAGGGCCGAAGCCCTACAAGTAGCCAGGCAAGTGTTCGAAAACCGCGGCCATCCTTCTCAGGAAGCAAAGTTGGAAGGAAAGAATGCAACGAGAACTGGAGCTTACAGCAAGACTCAGGGAAACTATGTACCCAGTCAAACGCGCCTTCAGTGAAGACTGGGAGGAAGCTATGTGAACCGTATGTGAAAAATAAGATCGTCAGAGGGCAAATGATGTTACAGAAGGAAACCAATCTGAGGAACAGAAGTGAAGACAGTGACAAAGTGTTCGAACCACCACGAATAGCAGTTGCCATTAACGGAATTCCGGACACTGCAATAATAGACACTGGAGCTAACAGTACAGTGTGCTCGCAAAAGTTTTATGAAGAACTAATCAACCGGGGTTTGAAGATAATGTCTTTACCAGCAAGCGGTATATTTTGTTCACTAGCTGTAGGGAAGAGGAAAGAAAGAGTGAAATTTCAAGTCATGCTTAACGTAGAAATAAATGGTAAAGTTATTGAGGTTTTGTTCCTGGTCGTACCCAGACTCGTTACCGACATAATTATAGGATGAGATTGCCTGTATGAATGGAAAGCGATTGTTAATTTCGAGAATAGATTTGTCAAGTTAGAAACAGGGCAAGAAACAGTAGTGGTGCCATTTGTCGACGATAGCGGTTCAGAGGAAGCTGTACGAGAGGAACGTGAAGATGAAATCCGGGGAGACGTATTCTTTGTTGAGTACATAAAAATTGGAGCAATGGAGCTTGGCGAAATAAACGTCGAAGAATATGCTGCCGAATCGAGTAACAATGAGATGTATGATGAAGATGTTGGAACGATTAGGGAATATTTGGAAGCTGAACCCCGAGAAAATCCCGCCAGGGATTGGAATTATGAGACTACAAATTTGTACCGCAAGGCGGAAAACTACGAAAACTTGGAAGATTTGTTCAGAGAAAAAGTCAGTCAGGCTAACTACCTGAATACAGCGCAGAAAGAAGAATTATTTAGAATTTTAGTACGACACCAGGAGGTATTTTCGAAGCTCCAGGAAGAAGACGAAGAATTACAGAAACTTAGAGAAAAGGCGTCACCGATCACAGCAGAATTAAAGGAGAACATTGGAATATACAACGGAAAAATTTACAAGTTCCACGGACGGACAGAACCGAAGTGGAAAGTCATGATTCCGAGAGGGATCGAAAACCGGTTAATTACCGCATATCACAAAGCCTTAGCACATACCGGCAGTGATAAACTAAATTTGGTAATAAGTGAACACTGCTACATAAAACACTTAGCCAGAAAAGTACGAAAAATATGTTCAACTTGCGACATGTGCCAACGAGCGAAACCATTCAATGTGAAATTCGATACAGAACCTCAAGCGATTTTAAGAGATGAAAAGAATGCGCTAGTCACAGTGGACGCTCACGGAGAATTACCTCGAGGTCAATTTGGGTGCCGTTACATTTTTGTACTTCGTGATGTCTTCACCAAATATGTAAAAATATACCCCGTAAGAAACATAAGCAGCAGGACTTGTGTAGGGAAGATAGTGAATGATTATATGCCGAAATACGGACCAGTAAAAGCGGTCTTGTCTGATAACGCGACCGTCCATCGGAGTAAATGCTTTAAAGGAACCCTCACAGATCACGGAATAAAATTATATTATTGCTCATCCTATTTTCCATCAGGAAACCCGACGGAACGAGTATTACGCGATATTGGGATCCATTTCAGGATACTGACACATAAGAATCACAAAGATTGGGTAAGATACTGTCCAGTCATTGAAAAGATAATAAATAACACCATTAATGTGACTACAGGATTTGCACCCGTAACACTTATGTTAAACGAAGAACCCGAGCCCAACTTTAAGGAAATTGAAAAAAAAGTAAGTATTGAATATGAAACCCTAAGTGAAGAACAAAGAGCTAAATTAGCTTTCGACAGAATAAAGGAGAAGGCCGAAAAGAGGAAATCGAAGAGAAAACGAAGAAGGCACAAATGGAACCCAGATATAGGTGATCTAGTATTAATTAAAGATCACAAGTTGTCCTGCGCCTTGAGGAACAGAAACAAGCGCATGGAGTTACTATATAAAGGTCCTGGGGAAATTATTCAAAAATTTGGGGAACATACATTTGAAATAGTAGATGCGGTAAATAGAAAACTCATGGGTAGGTGGCACAAACAACTTCTCCGTCCGTACCGGACATAAACAAATAATCATGCAGAGGCATATAGGATAGGGTATAGATGAAAATGTATACAACTCAATTAATGAAAATGAATTCAGACGAACAAATATATATAATCTTAATGGTATCCAATCACAAAATATCGAAATTGTGGAAAAAAAAAACCTTGTGGTGATAAGTACTTTTAAGACTTTAAAGTGAAGTGGAAGTGCAGTGAATCCTATGAAAATAACCAACTCAAAGCAACAAAACTGAGTACCAAAACAATTTACAAATCCAAGAAGGTGCAAGGACTTTTGGCAAATTACACCTTTATATAGAATCAGAAGACAAACAGATTTTGTAAACTAGCTTAAGTTTTACGTAGTTCATAACTAATACGATGTAAACGTTCGTTGTATGACGCAAGAAAATGTAAAACTTTCAGAAGTGGAGTGTATATAGCGTATGGTAAACTAATCTGTATTGGATTATTTCAGATGTTTACAATGTGAAGTGTTGAAAACAAAAAGAAATTATGTACTAGTATTATAAATTTTGTCACTATGATTGTATGTAACGCAGCTGAAATGCAAAGAAAATTGTAAAGTGAACCAGAGTTGCCGAAGTGTAGAGTTGTTGATAATAATAGTAATGTTATTCGGGCAAGGACGTTCCATTCTTAAATTATGGGATAATTAAATAATGAAACGGGGGCAGTTTGATGCCGTATTATCAGCCGTATGATTGAATACGATTTTAACAATGAATAAAATGATAATTAAATTATGATGAGCAAGTAAGGTGAAAGAATTTAAGATACTGAATAGTACAGATAGATAAGTTCATGAAACGAAGCAACAGCATTTAAATTCAATTACTAGAATGCGAATAATTATTTTAACCCAGAGCTATATAATAAAGTTGCTGGTCTATATGGATGAAAATGTTCCGTCGAAAGGCTGTGGTCACGGGAGGGTCGCTACCTGGGTCATTAGTAGACCGGTCCAAACCTGGCCCAAACCAGTATTTCGGGGAAATGTCCGCGTGGTTGTAGCTCGCTAACTAGAGTTTTTCAGAGAAATCCAGCTGGAGGCGAGGCTATATCTGTTTTGGTAAGGAATATTAGGTTTTAGCGTCGGTCTTCTAGTCTGAGACGTGATACCGTGTAGACGTGTTTTGCCTGCCGGGGACACAAACGTCGGATTGCGCCGAGAAGTACAATCAGTAATGAGAATCTTATTAAGTGAACAAGATCTCCCAGCAGTGAATTAAGCGGCGAAGTATACTTTCAAAACAGTGTTAGTAATTTATTCCATCGCGATAGATTTCAGCAATTCAGTATAGTTTTAACGTGATAGTGGAAATCTAGAGTAATTCGATCTGAACGCGGCGGCAACTCCTGGTGAACTGTAAGCACGAAACGAACTGAATAGTAAAGCTGATACTATGAACTGTGTTGTTTTTATTTCGTCAACCTATCTCATGCATACCCTGTAGATAGCGTGGTCTCAGCTCTAATGACTAGCCAGGGCAAAGAATAGTCAACTCATAGAGCAATCTACTAGGCGACCAGATCACCGGGATCCAGGCTGCTAAGGTCACATCCAGAGTGGCTGATACCCGAGACAGAGTATCAGCAGACCCAGCTGGAGGAAAAGGCTGCAGTTTTCCCTTATCCTGATAGACGAATGTCAGGTAACTTTAAGCTCCAGGGACCCCTGACTCTTTTGAGTATCATTTCAGCCATTTCATTCATCGCTGATATGAGTTAACGTTGGAGGACGTAAATCACACACATAAAAAAACTCTCAGCATATATTATGTATGATATAATCTGTACCACGTTGGTGACCATAGTCATGTAAGGTCTAAGGATAGAGCTAAGGTTTTTATATACCACGCTCCTTCTTGGTGGAACAGTTAAAGATATATCTGAATGAATCCCAGCTACTCTCTAGGAAATGTCATGCTGGCCTACGAGTGGCACGGCTTAGTCGATAACGTCTGTGGCCTGCATTGAGCAGGTCGTGGTTTCGATTCACGTGGTCGACCTCCTTGGCCAAATTGCATTTACAGCCCCCGATTTTCCTTCGCTGCACTTCTCCTCACTAGTGATTTCTCTTCACTTTACATTCTGGTTGGCTATATTAAGATTCTAAACGTCAGCACATTTTCTCCATGAACGACAACAAATTTACTCACTGTAAATCCTTGTCCTACTAATCAGGGGAAATCTCCGGGTTCCGGACCCCGTCCCAGGATATGTAAAGCCTCAGGGGGAAGATCAACCAATTGTAACAGCTGCCACCGGAAAGATTCAATCTACAGCTGCTAGGGACTATAGCGTTGTGTCTAAGTCTTCCCATGTACCAAAAACTTTATTATTATCTCTCGCTTCACCTTTTTTCAGTGGTACCCCGTCAGTATCATACACACGAATGATGTTATAGGCTCCAGGTTCTAAGTCCCCTTTTCGAATCATATCATGGAGACATTATAGAAATTAATTTGAACTACAGCCTGGTTAACCTGGAAGAGTGAGCCATTATGAATAAGCGGGCATTCAATAACTTTCTACATGTCACCAACCTGCATTATAGCAGGATAAATTCGGGCATTGCCGGTACCTCAACGAGAAGCTGGTAAATTCTACAAATATATAGTTTTCGTGCTTATTGGCAAAGAATTCTCTTGCATACGTATATTGAGCAAATACAATGGAACTGTAAAATCAGATTCAACCAAAAAATCCTAGAAATTCTGAAGGGGTATCTTAGGTTTCTCGCTAGCAATTTTGGCAAATTACATATTTCACGTTGACTTCACTACCTTTTAAAGCTGATACAATAACTATAATTTAACATATAATTTGCTCGCGTTGCTTCTTCTTTTGCTTGGTTCGAAACATAACTCTTAGAGCTCTCATCTTCTGTTTCAATTTTTCATTTGCTGTACTGGTGACAAGAAAAGTAATTAACACTTTTAAAAAAGAATTATTAAAACATCCGTCCCGAATGAAGCGTGCAATGTAACTGCGTATGACTTGGTAACCAAAGATGCAAGTCACACTTAGCGTACGGTTTTGTTTTAAAGATTACTTTCATTAAGTATTGCGTTGAAGAAAGGTAAAATATATGCATAAATGTTGATGCCATAGTCGTGAACAGTATATAAGTACCTGCGATGAGATCTATTATACGTTAAATTAAGATTCACATTAAATCCTAGTCCGTTTTCTAAATGTTGATAGAACTTCTGGCCCGGATGTGGTGGCTCTCCATATTCAACATCCTTACTGTTATTCCGTTGGACATTTGGATTACTAAAATCTATGTAAAATTTATGTTATTAAAACAACTACGCCTCCAAAATAGAAAATACAGAGGTTTAACATTACATATCTTTATACAGGTATCTAGAAGTATTACTGGACCATTACCACCCATGATTGCTCCAACGCCAGCATATATACGTAGCATTTTCAGAACTTCAAAGACTGTGGAGGACGGTTAAGGAAGTCGTACGTTCTCTCGGTGTCTCACACACTTTTGCTTGAATATAATGGGAGTTTTCATATGTTGTTAGGAATACTTGGACTGCTCGAGATTACAATAAGGAGTGGAGGAAATGATTTATCATAAAAATGCCTAGATCATTTTAGAATAATTTTATAAAAAATTACGGAAGGTAAATGGGTAAACAACTAAATTTAAAGAGTATGTAAGCTATTCAACATCGAAACAAATAATCTTCTAGTTGTTAATCAGAACACATTGCTTGACAGATTTCTAATAAGGACACACTTCTCTACCTTTATACATTTGTTTGGGATATTCAACTGACTATCTTGATTGCAATATGCAAGGTGAATGAGGCCAAATATTTTTATAATAAACTATTGTAATGTTTGGTATTAGCTTTTCTGATACATCAATTACATATAACGGATCCGATTTTCTCTTGTTCTCCTTTGTCTTAATATAGTAAAATAAATCTTTTGTTAATAAAACGCCCATCAGCTTCATTAACGAACTACTGAGATGACCGAAGTATTTCATCTAAATGACAATATTTTATAAATGAGCTACTTTATTTAGACACTTTATAGATTTTGAATGAGTGGAGTGTTTTCCATGGAAGAACTGACTCCACACAACACTGTCAAGGTGAAGAATCGGGGTGTAATGCACTCTGCATGTTTATTGTGATTCATCAGACTTCCTCTAAGCACTTCCGCAGAACATTATCTCAAGACGTTGAATGGTGCATTGTGCGGAACAAATATCCAAATATAAAAAATTCAGAATGTGTCCTTGTTTTGAAAAGACAAGATCAGTTTGGAACGTAACAGAGCTGTAAGCTTTTAGAGGCTTGTCTAGGCAAGGAATAAAATAAAATTCACTAAACAATGTGTTATACGCAAAATATAATGTACTGGAGGATCGAATTGTCAATTAGGTTTTCGAGATAGCCTCAGGTACTTATGGTCTTTAATTTTTAACTTTAGAATTCAGTCGAGAAGAGATGAAATCGATTTAATCAGTCCAAAGTTCTCAAACGCAATTTCAAATATTGACTTTATCTCTATTATTAACGTCCAACTTAAACATATTCTGAAATCGAGGTTTGTTCTAGCCATAGCGCCTTTTATACATGTGTCAAGGACTTCGTCCAGGGACATACAGCACCACTGTCATTATAAATTTAAAAGCCATGTTTTCTTTTATTAAGCTGGGAGTATGCGCGTCTGACTCCGTGAGCTTACATGAAAATTAGGTCCTTGGAGCTCCATACAATGTTCCTACTGACAATGGAACCCACAGATAGGTGTGTTTAATTCTTTACAAGAATGACTTATACACTGTGCCTTAATACGCAAACTGCTTCAAATACATACAGTTAATTTTGCAGAAATGCTAGAGGTTGAGCCGGAAAACACTATTCTCTAAAACCCAGTTAGGGTAACAAGCAAACTCCATTGTGAAGAAACTATTTCTTTATGAATAACAAACTTGCTGTTGCAGAGAGCCCTGCCTGGGCCAATAGTGTGACGCAAGTGTCTTTCTCTGAATAATAAAAGTGTGCTGAAACATGGTGCAAAACAAGTTTTTAATTTAAGTAAAAGCCAATTACAGATCCAGAAGTTTGCGCATGGCAGAGAAATAAAGAAGGAAGGAAAAAATATGAATTAAAAAGATACTAGTATTATTATTCTGAGTATTTGCTTAACAAAGATGTAGCTAGAGATAATTGAAAACCGTTTGTAGAAAACACATGAAATATTGGGCAAACAAGAGAAGAAAGATGTCATTAAACTTTAACATAGTTCTAAGAGCAACTTAGGAAAAGAGAAAGAGAGAAAAAAAAACGGACTCAAGTATGAAGAATAAATGAAGCTAACGGAGAATGTATTAAGAATCTCAGGGTTTTCCATTAACGCTCGCATCCCAATAGGTGTTTCGAGATACGAGCGTTAGTTAACCTAAAAAAAAAAAAAAATTACTAGCGGAAATGTTACCTTTATGATATGCATTTTACCAATCAAGTCTCCAAAATGATGCTTTATAACATCTCTGGTGTAGCATTATGTTCTAGTAAACAACAACAACAACAATAAGAAGAAGAACAACAACAATAATAACAACAATAATAACAATAACAACAATAACAATAATAACAATAACAACAATAACAACAATAACAATAATAACAATAACAACAATAACAATAACAATAACAACAATAACAATAACAACAATAACAATAATAACAATAACAACAATAACAACAATAACAATAACTAACAATAACAATGATGATGATGACGACGACGATGATAAATGAATGCTCTTAATGTTTAATCTCAACAACCTAAAATGTGATAAATTTACCCTAAACATCTATTAACAGCCAAGTACTGAGTGAGTTAGCAGCGTCCACTCCACTCCCCGTGGTGTCCTCAGGTCATTAAGCGAATACTGTGGTGGTTCCTCTTGTAACCCGACCTTGCTATCCCCCACCCGTTTCGGTGTTGAACCAGGTGAAGATTGCGACCGAGCCATGTAGGAGCGCTATGTTAAGGGTTTCTCTTTGGTGTCTGTCGGACGTTCTCTAAGTACTCACTGAGCAGACTACTTCTGAGGGCAACCTCGGGGGTTCGGGGCCACATCGGCGTTGGTTGCGTTAGATCTGGGAACGTTAGAGACCATTTTCGGTCTTGTCTACGTAGTGTGATCGCCTTTGAGACCACTCCCTTCCAGATTTAGCACAAGGGGCAATGTGTGTGTGTGTGTGTGTGTGTGTGTGTGTGTGTGTTTTTATTTATTTACGTCCTCCAACGTTAAGTCATATCGGACGATGAATGGAATGGGTGAAATGATGCTCAGTGCTCAAATGGGCCCAGGGTCCGTAGAGCTTAGAGTTAACCGACAGGCAATATGAGGTGTTCGTTTTGACGAGCCCCTTTATAAAACTACCAAGTTGTGCAATTATATGCATGACGGCGCGATGATCAATTGAAAACAAATGAACTGAAGTCAAATACATTATTTTATTCAGAGTGGTGCAAGTTATTCTAACTTCTTTTGCTACGCCGCAACCTGTATGTAGACTGCAAGCAATTCTGGTTTCTGAACTGTCTAACAAATGGAACCAATATGAATATCACTCTGAAAGAAAATGGAGGATCTGTGTAATTGGCGAAGTATTCAGACATCATATAGATAATTTTAAATAAGTTAAAGTCATATACATAGCGTAGGTATTTAATTAAATGCTTCCTATTGGTAAGCAATAAATGTCGAGATATCTCCTTACACTAGTGGGAGGCCTTTACCCTTTAGGTATGGATAGGCTATTCATTTATTACTTATTTACCCGAAAATTGCATTAAATATTGACAATCACTAGAAAAATTTACAATGAATATATAACTGCGACACCATGTATGAAAAATATCAAAAGATGAGCCATTAAACAAGCCCTTTCAAATATGAGGCATTATTTATAAGTACCTTGGTGAATATATAAGTGTAATATAAATAATTGTATAAAGAAGAGAGGATTATATATTTTTAAATGTAATAAATTTGAATGTAAAATACTGTAACATTTGACTGGAGAAATGTTCCACCGAAAGAATGTTTCCACTACTTGCAAAGAATGCTCCGTAGACTTTTCAAAAGACAAACCTGACAGAACCTAACGGTACGAAGGGACATCGCACAAATGAAGATCCGCAGGCACAAGCAGGCAGGCAAAGCATCAATACCAGTCTGACAGCGGAATCCGTGGTGTGCAAACGTATGGTCTGACAATTAAAAATTCAAGGTGCGTGTGAGGTGGAACCATTCTTATCAGTGGACAATATAAATAAATAGTGCAAATATATTAATAAACTGCAATTAGTAAACAATTTACTGTTATTGTGTCATGTCACATTTCCCCGCGAGCTCCATATCCATCATGCTTTCCAAAATAATAGCAGATGAGCAGCCATGGAAACGACCAGAGAAGCAGCCCAGCACTCATAAATCAACCTATCAATCACAAACAAAGAAAAAAACAAAAAAGCAATTGATATGGTTTGCAAATTCTTTTAGGTTGCCCCAAAGTTATGAGCGACCGAAAGGAAACGCTGCAAACGTTTATTAATCATGGTGGTAGTTACGTTTGTATTAGGCAGATGTAGATTAGGTTAAGGATAATCAAAATTAAACACCACTATGACATAATGTCCAAAATGGAATCTCTAAGTGTACCCAATTAAAAGAGGTATTAATAAATAGTTATTCCAGCACACGCAAATAATCCCGTGGTTAAAGACGAAAATAGTTTAACCTTTATGTAAATGAGTGTTCAATTCTATGCGGTGTTAGTCATTTACCGTGACTTACACCATGTGGTGCAGGAAGTAGCTTAACAGTTAAAAGCAGGAAGCTCAGAGTTACATTTTCAATTTATATGCTCTTATATATGCAGATAGGTCTTAACCAAGTCGAAAATTGCAGTCGAGTTAGGTAATTAACTTTGTCTTTGCTTTCCTATCTGGCACTTCTATTGCTTGCCGCAAAAATTCTATAAATTTCAGAAATTACGTTTAAAGTTCAGCATTTGAATAGCTCTCAAGGAGAATGGTAAGAAATAAGAGCGTTGCAGCAGAGCCAATCTGCAGGTTCACCTACCCTCAGCGAGGAGCGTTTAGCTCAGTCTCAGCTAAGACAGTAAGGCCCAAACAACAACTTTTTGCGCAAATACAGAGAGCGTGTACAAGAGTATTCGAGTTGAGACAACTTCTGCACGATAGAAAAGGTGCAAAAATAGATCAGTAATTGTTTCAACTATATCCATCCAATATTCAGCTCTCTGAAGTTTACCCTCGACTTACTTGATGAATCAAGAGTTTTAAAATGTAAGGTAATGCTAATGCCAGATACTGTGACCAACAAGTCGGTCGATAGTTCGGTCCGTTACGCAACTCTAGGTTCCGGAGGATGAAAGGTACTCTTGAATAAACTTGTCGACGTTTCGCTCATCTTTTGGTGAGCTTCTTCTGGGCTCTTGTCCGACCTTTGCGCTATGGTTCTTATTTATAAATCAGCGAAAAACTGGTAGCCTACATCCTTTTGCTGCTAATTGCCTGGCTGTCCACTAATCGATGTCGATGCCGGGATATCTATTTTTTGCTGATCTAGGAGATGTAATTCGTTTGTTTTTTTCTTTGCTATTTGATTCTTTACGACTATTTTCAACTTCTTGGTTCATCTTTGGCCCTCCTTGTGACAAAGACTGCTGCAGTGAGCTACCAATCTGGATATGATCTCGTGGTTCCATCCCGTGTCCGTCGTTGCTGAAGCTCCAGCCAATAGTTTTGTTAGTGAGCAAGGCCTTCCAAGTATTGTGGAGTTGCTTGCCCTTATTTGTGTTGTTCTTTTCCCTGAAAATGTCTATGCATTCTGGGAAAAGCTGTTGGAGGTGGCTAACTGATCAGTATTGTCAAAGTCGATGTGGTGGCGGCTTATAATCACATGTTCCACTTTTACACGATGGTTTAGTTTAAAACCCGGCCGAGAAGGCCTAATTTCCTGCTGGCTGTCGAAATTCAAACCACATCTCCCACATGTATCGGTTGGATGATGACCCCCTATATCTTGAGTATGTGGGCGTGAGACCGGTAGTCGGGTTGGCAGGCTCAGGTCAGCTTCAGTCTGTTCGCCCGGGAATATTATTAGTTTTAGAATGCGTATGTCTTCTTTCTTACTTCTTGTGATGGAGGTGCGATTTGACAAATATAAGCTTTGCCATAGTCGCATCTATGGATTACTGATACTGATAACAGTAGATTACTGATATCTTTAGCTGGCCAGAGAAAATGGGCGAGGCCAGTGAAGAACCGCTGATACATAAACATGAACAACAGCGTAAATATTGAACAGGAGTCCAGAAGAAGCTCACGACAAGATGAACGAAACGTTGCCAAGTTTATGCAAGATGACGCGGGCTTTTTCGGAAGCTAAAAATACGCATCGAGTAATCGGTCGGTCGGTCGGTCGGTCTGTCGGTCGGTCGGTCGGTCGGTCGGTCGGTCGGTCGGTCGGTCGGTCGGTCGGTCGGTCAGCTTCAATTAAGTGCAGGTGACAGATGACAAATTGAGTACAGCGGAGCGTATAAGTGATGAGTCAAGTGGCCTGGTAGCAAGTATTTAAAATAATAAGTAAAATACTATTTAATAAAAATTATATCTGTTATCATTTTCTTACATAGGTGCTTTAACGACACACACTATTAACTATTGGTGCAAATCTGGTGAGGTAACAAACGTGTCTGAGATGACCGGGGTGTTTATACAAAACCAAATTTATACAAAACCAGCCGTTTATGGTTATCATACAAGTTAAGGCTAGCCTTCCAGAAAATGTGGAGCCACCGCTCCTACGCGGTCAAGCGACGCCTGAAAAATCTGATGCTTTGGCGAGTTCATTTCACAGCCAAGAATTACACAAGGAATTTGCATTTGTAACGACTGCAAAACGTTTTACCTGACGCTTCCTTTTGATCTCAAGTGGCACACGCCACTGACTTTGGTTTTCTTTGCTATATCATCCCAAGAGATAATCGTAAACGCAATTCTGCTCCGCAACTTTTGAAGGTAAACAAGGTTCCGACTTCTGGAACCTCTGGATTCATTATATTTGTATTCGTCAGTTCTGCATATTATTCGAGATTGCAAATCGTGAACTCCATATTCAATTCTATGGCAATATGTAAGCTCCAGTTGCTAGATATACCTTACCCTACTGCTGCTCGTAGCACAAATAAACCGTGTCTGGAGAATCTTAGATTCTATGAGCCTTCGGAAACAAAGGCTATATCGAAGCAAATTTAAACTGCTGTGATATCAACTATTCTAATCATATCAGCAATATATGTTATTAAGACGGTTTTCATTTAACTAGGCGAGAAAGAGTTTCGCTGATATTCGGCGATTAATTTGTGTAGATAGACGACAACAGTTTTGGCAGCGGTATCACTGGAATTGGTTATATTGACATAGCTGGCCATTTGTTATGTTGGTCTTGCTTTGAGTTTGCTAGTAATGGTTTCAATAATTGTTCTGCATTTTTACGAATTTCGGCGACTATACAATATAAGTTGGGTGGCGAAAATAGTACAGCTCGTTACTTTATAGAAAAACTCTGCTTTTTACCCTTTAAAGTATTCACTGACTTATTTAGTTAAATCAGTTCGTTTAAATCGCCTGAATACCGTGTATTTTCCACTGAATATACATGGACACAAAGTTAGTATCTTCAAATTTTCTTTATATAATTACCTATAATGTTGTCCTGGAATTCTGACATGCAATGATTTGATAATCCACATTTTGAATATGCTACAACTTCTTACAGTTACTTCTGTATAACGACGTTAATAATCTTCACAAATGTTTTGAAATTTCAGAGACCATTATACCATTTTAAATTGTACATATCAGCTAAGAAATATTATTTTATTTCTGCTTAAAAATCTGATTTATGCAACGGGGAAGATCAGATGCGTTGACTGTAGTAGCATACATACCCGTTACAGTCATGAAAGCGTTGTAATTCTTACAAATAAACACTGATTTTTGCCCCAACTTATATAGCCCTAATTCCACACTATTTTGCTACTTTTCTGAGCAGTAAAATTAAGAAGACCCGAAATTCCTAGTTATTCTCATCTTAATATCAATTTATAAACATTAGCACACGGGTCTGCGAGAAAGAGGGGCTCATATTACGCTATAGAATATTGTACAGAAATTTTTAGCATAGTTTGACAACTCTTTTGTTTCTAAGGAGTGTCATAGATTTTTATATATTATTTTATAACTAAAATGTTATTAATTAAAGTGGAAATACCAGAATAATGTAAACAATTACATTAACAGGGTCAAGTTAACATTCGGTTTAAAGGTACTGAGACTGCCAAATGTATAAAATGTTTTGGCAGAAGTAGATAAGCTGAAATAACTTTAATGACATGAATGACAAATGCAAAGTACTGAGAAAAAAGGAAGCCACGTTTTAGTGC
>CM060950.1:156491098-156533598 GCA_030765055.1 Mantis religiosa | reverse complement strand
CTAGTAACTTTTGCACAATGGTAAACCGTATGAGACAGTGTATTCTTACACACACCATTACACTAAACTGTGTGACTCGTTAAAACGCAAAATATATGTAAAAATTGTGTAGGGGCTTAACCTTATTTAATAATTCATTACTATTAGTACGAAATTTCTAAATCACGTAACTTTTTTCAAATAGGAAATGCTATTCAGATCTTTCTTTATTTCTTTGGTCTGCAAAGGAACACAATTTCAATGACATCACATATCGACCAGATCTTGAATGATTTGACTAACACTATTCAGTTTCATATACAAGAAAATTAAGCAATAAATAATGCTTATCGTTATTATAACTAAGTGGAATGAGGAATAAACCTTTAAAGAACAGTCTGTACAACAATTGAGAAATTAATATAACTGCGAGACACCAGATTTTCATATTTGTAAACATCTTACTTAAGATATGATCATCATAGCTGAAAAGCCAAATGATTTTGTAATTAGCTATATATGTCGTTCATAAATACTTTCCATTTCAACACAGTTTTTGAGAATTTAAGGACGCCAATAAGAGTGTATTTTAAT
This sequence comes from Mantis religiosa, assembly GCA_030765055.1. Classification (NCBI taxonomy): domain Eukaryota; kingdom Metazoa; phylum Arthropoda; class Insecta; order Mantodea; family Mantidae; genus Mantis; species Mantis religiosa. The sequence goes on along the minus strand of CM060950.1, from coordinate 156,533,025 downwards.
ATTATTACTGCATATTACACGAGCTTTAGTGTTTGATGCCATTCAAATCTCCTCAACATGAATTCCAGATCCTTAACTACTGTGTCAGAATCGGGAATACGTATACTGATTAATATGATAATCACGATTATACTACTAATATTTTTATTATTACAATGTTTCTACTGTTCTTTTAGTTGTTTTATCATAATTTAGTTGTTCCATAAACAGGCAATGTTAAGGTGCACAGTTATTTGTATTGAGGTCCCAGATTATGAAATTCCACATTAAGTGGGAAATTTTCACTTAAGAGTAACTTTGTAAACCTTCACCCCAAATTTTGGAAAGAATTGTATTTGTATTGAAGGGTTAGTTTGGAAAGGGCTGTTTTTGGGTGGAGAAGGGTCTTTGCCTCTTTCGAACTAATGAGTGCGCATAGTCAGGTCATTGTTGTCACAGGCTGTGGAGTTCTTACTACTCACAGTGATCTTTTACAAGCTCAGAACCCTACAGACTTAATGCCTCTGTTTTGGGAGACGTGATGCAAGGTTCAAAAGCAATTTTTTACGCTTCATTTCAGATTCTTTTTTTTTCAAATGAGTATTTTACTTCTAACTTGCATATCATTATTCTTATAGCATATATGGCCTTACAAGAATTTATATGCATAAAGGTTTATAACTTTAGTATTACTTTTAGTTCAATAAATCACACTTGAGCTATGATGCCAGTTTCTAACGTATATCACAGTTCCAACAATTTAAACGATCAAAGTCAAGGCCGTCACTATCCTAACTGTCATCATCATCATCATCATCATCATCATCATCATCATCATCATCATCATCATCATCATCATCATCATCATCATCATCATCATCATCATCATCACCACCACCACCACCATCATCTTTATTTCTATCATTAATGTTGTTTTTGTTGTTTTGTGGGTGTTGGAATTTAATAGGGAGGGAATTCTTGATACTTGTGTGACAGAAACCCTGACTGAGGATCAAAACAAGGATTATCAGCACCTTCCCGGCAGAAGCGTTCAACTTTATTACTAGATGTTTCACACTCTGAGCCCTAGGATAACATATAATGGAGGTTAGAGTTGAAATCCCTGTAAGAAATGATCTCCATTTGTTCCCGGAATTAAACAGGACAGTGACATCAAAAGGCCAACATGCTACTTGAGCTATAGGTCAGGAGCCAGGGCTAGAAATATATTTTACTTATATAATGTACAGAAAAATATATGTAGAGGTTAAATAGCCGTCACTCCTCTACCAAGAATTCCTTATAAATTCACCTCACCATTAAAGACAATTCTTCCATTCACTTTTACTTAATTAGGATAAATATTCTCCCAGAAATACACACAAATAGGCCAGAGCAACTTTGTTCCATACTACAGGCTGCAACTATACTAAATTGTTTACAACTATACCCATTAGTCAGCTAATGTGTGTTCAAAATGCAAAGTTAGTGACCTCTAAATAATGTAAACACACAAATCATTGGGTGTACAGGCACATATGTACACATTCAGAACTTTTATTAAAAAAAAAAAAAAAAAAGTATACCAAAAGTACGGATTTCGCCAATATCTCGAAATAATATTTTATATCCTATTAAATTATTTCCTACATTAAATTGTTATAAAGTACAGAGAGGTTTATTTCTTCAGCTTAGTAAACTGCGTGGGCGAGCTTTAAGGTGCGGTTCTAAAATAACGTGACAATTGAACTGTGTCCTGTAAAGCAAAAAGTGGCTGTGGAATGCTCTCCCATACGAACGTAGCTGTACTTTACATTTTACAGTCATTTATATATACATATTAAATTTTGAGCTACATTGTTCAAAAATAAACCACTGGTATGTTGCGTTCGAGTATGAATTGTAGTAATTCAAAGTAAATGATCAACATATATGATGTTTTAAAATATATCTATTGTCCTACTTACTTCATTTATCCTATATGAATGGAAATTGTAGTACCTATCTATGAAAAGAAAGGAAAAGGAGATCCAAGCAATTACGTTCAGCAAGCCGTAAGAGGTAAGCTTAATATACTTAATATGCTTAATATACTTAACTTGAACCTATAGTGTGGAAATACAAGAGTCATACAAAAATCAATGCACTCAAATGTTTCTTTCAGAGCTATTTTTAATTCAACATCCGTGCAATTTAAGGAGTTCATAGATTTATCTACGCCTCCAGTGCGCTGTATTAGCATGTCTTCATGATGACTACTGCACTTGACAACCGCCCAAAACAATGTGTTGTGAGAACGACACTAAGAAATATGCACAAGAAACTGAAGAAGGAGTTTGGAGACGCTGCTGTCGATCACAGTAAGAAGATTACACGGTAAATTTGGGCACAGTTACAGGAAACACCTCACATTGCACGGACTGCAGGGTCAGCGAAATGATTTCCGTTGATAAACGTATCGCAGTGAAAGATTTGTTACACTATGTTGGAGTAGGAAGAGCAAGTGTTTGCAGAGTACTAAAATAGATAGCGTTGGAGTTAAAACAGCCTTTCCAGGAGGTTGACCGTGGCTCACAAGGAAACAAGGAAAACAGTATACAGAAAGTTGCGACAACTGTGACAGACGATCAAACGTGGCTCCATCATTTTAATCAGAGAGAAAGAGATAACTCATGGAGAACGATGGTTACGATGGTTTTCGATTCCGAAGGACTCTTGCTTGTGGACACGGTGCCATTAATTCTGGCGCATAAGTAGAAATTCTGAAGAAACTTCAAGCTCGATTGAGACGTGATCGACCACATAGGGAGAAGCAGAAATTTAACTGTTGCACGACAATAAAAGGCCACGACCTCGACAAGATCAGCAAACTTGGATGGACAGCTTTGAAACACCCCCCCCCCCTTAGACTTCGATCGTCGCTCCATACGATTATCATCTCTTTGGTCAACTGAGGAATCCCCTCTAAGAAAAGGGGTTGGAGAGTGACAACTCCCTAGTGAACGTTGCCAAACAGTGGCTCAAACTAGCTGGTGCAGACTTTTACTAATCGGGTGTAAATGCCCAAGACCCAAGGTGACGTAGGATAGTTCAAAGGGATGGAGATTATATGGGAAATTGAAATTATGTTACTGATAGGTATAACAATACACTTCAAAAATAATTAAACTCTAAGGTGAATATGGTATTTACATATAAATGTGCATTACTTTTTGAGTGATCCTCGCATATATGATTTTGTCCCGATCATCAGGGAGGCCTTGTGGTACGAACTAAATACGACAGAGTTAACTTAATTGTTTGTAAGGAACATAAAGCATTTACACGAAAATGATAGGTGCTATGTGAATTTGGCCAAATGTAGAACTACCGAAGAGAACACGAAAAATTCAGGGCTTAGACAAGAGTGTAAACTTTCTCCAATCTGGATAGCTTACACATAGATGATATTTTAAGAGACAGAATTCAATATGCATGCATCAGGTACTAATAAAAAGGAAGTACAGGTATATAATTTGCGCAATATCTATTTGAGGATTCATTACAATTATGGGATAACCAAAGTTACTGAAGCAATTGCAATTTACTGCAAACACTGAGGGTTGTATATATACAAATATAAAAAAAAAATTCGCGAAAAGTCTATAAAACAAGAAATATTGAAAATGGTATGGAAAAGCAACGCAGTAGTAAGGAAAATAGACTACCTGGTAGGGTCAATACTATCGGAAGTGATGTGGACACAATAGATAACTATTATCAAACAATACAACTTATCAAACAATGTGTAGACAAAATAACAAAAATGCAAACAGTATGCTACAAAGGATATACTGCAAGGACATCCCTGCAAGTTAGAAGCAAGGATGTTACACGCACTAGAGATGTGGGAGCTGGAAGAAGGATGGGAGGATGTAGAGCAACACAGAGAATTTTTTGCAAAAACCCTGGGGTTATCAGGAAGTTTCCCAAATGGAGCAGCACAAGCAGAACTGGGGACAGTGGGAGCGAAATAAAACTGGTTGAAAGAGCAGTCAAATAATGTATCAGAATAAATCTATTAGAGGAAACTTATTTATTAAAATAATGCGGGGTTGAAGATTAGATAATGTGCAAGAAAGGAAACTTCAAAGCGTAAGGTACAGAAAGCACTGATGGGACTATGAGTGGGGGAAGCATGGGCAAAATAAACGAAACAAGCAAGGATTTCTGTTTCTAAAACGAAACTATAACGAGAGTAAGGGATATAAAGGCAAAGAGTTTTAAGTATTTTGACAGAAGAAAAACATCATTCAAAGCTAATAAATACTTGAAAAGTGAAACGGAAGTTAGAGAGATACATATAAGTACGCAACATGGAAGTTATAACTTGGTGTGCATGGTTGAGAAGGATTGTGAGAGATTTATGTGGCCGAAGAAGAAGAAAAACGGAGTAGAGAGGCAATAAATGTAGGAGGTTTTGTTATAATTATCTTTATATTTCTGAGTGGGTTGATATGGGAAAATAAAGAATTCAGTAATAGAGAAGTGAAAGATTTTTCATTACAGTTAATAGTTTGTACGATTTTTAACTCTGTATGTAATGGGTATATGGACAAAACAGGAAAACATTTAGGAAGATGAGGGTTAAATAGTTAACAGAAATGTGAAGTAAAGTGTAGAAAATACAGAAAATGGGCATTGAGGGATAAAAACTAATGGTAGATACATTTCCTTTTCAGTATATCAAATAGAATGTGAAATAAAATTAAATAAAGTTAAAAATGGAGAACTAACCATCTGGAAGGGAGTGTAAACATACTGTGCAAGTTTTACGTAAAATTTGAAGAACATAAGTACTGGACTCATTTATTCATTCACAAAAAATACATTTCAGGGTAAAACTTAAACAACTATTTCTAAGCCTCACTCCACAATTAACTTATCAGTATGGTTAAAATTATGTTCGTTATTACTGCTTAAATATATGCCACATCGCTACTCAAGATTCATATTTCATGCTTTGCAGTCTTAATTAATAGAACACAACGTCGCAGATGAAGGTGATGAGAAGCGGAGGTATCCTTCACTTTTGAAAGCCAAGTGGGAACTCAATCTCCTATATTTTTAACTACTTCTGTGGAAACTGACTGGTATTTCACTGGCTGCTTTTACTGCAACCACCGCCGTATATGTATGGCCATAAGTGTGCTTTAGTGTGTTGAATTGAAAGTTTCAATAATTTAACATTAGTATTAATTTGCCAGATTTTCCATCGGCAAGACCAAATTAAAACGCAAGGCGTTATTTAGTTGACCGATACCAAACGCTATTTGTGCATTTAGTGTAAAGGCATGGCGTGGGTGGTTCAAGTGCTGCCAGTTGCTTCAGACAAACTGCGGAGTGGCAGTCGCTAATTCCGAGGGTTTCCAATTGGTATTTAAAGGTTGTGGAAAAATGTTGTAGAAACCTGTACGACACATAATATATGGGGAGCGCCTTATAAAACAATAATGGAAAAATTTAGAAAACCGGACATATTGAATACAATAGGAGGAGATGATGTAACATTAACATAAAATTGGCAGAAACTACGGAAGAGTTCCTACAAAAATTGTTACCCGTTGATAGTCAGTAGACCAATAATGAGGAGAATACTGAAGTAAGATGGAATTTGGAAGAACCATAAATGAACAATAATATTATTTACTCCATTGATAAAACAGAAACTAATAATTAAGGATTTGAAAAAGGAGAAAGCAGCAGGACCGGATATTATTAAACATGAAATAATAGTTTATACAGCAAAATCGTTAACTAATCCTTTGGAATTTATTTAATATTTCTTTATGGCAAGGAAAATTTCCCAATAATTGGAAACAAGCTAAATTAACCATATTGAAGAAAAGTGCGATTTAAGACCCAATGAATTGCAGATCGTATAGACCCATATGTCTTCTAAATACGATTGGAAAACTTTTTGAGTCACTTATAAATAAACGTGTAATAGAATATCGCACACTAATAGGGCTTAATGAGGACCAGTACGGTTTCAGGAAAGGCAAATCTACGGAATACGCCATAACTTCTGTTATTAGTACTACCCTCATATCAAAACAATAATATGCTATGACAATATTTGTGGATATTTCTGCAGCTTTTGATAACGTATGGTGGCCCTCTTTTTTCACCAGTCTCAGATAACTTAATTATCCAAGAACGCCATACAATATCTTAGAGGATTATTATAAAAGTAGAAAAGCACAACTTGTTGGCGTACATAAGACTATTACAAAAATCATTACCAAGGGATGTCCTCAGGGTTCGATCCTCTGACCGATATTCTGGGATATTATTTCGTAAACATTATTGGATCAAATCAAGAGCAATAATATCTGCCTTAAGATAGTGGCGGATGCAGATGATATGGTATTCTTGGTGGAAGCCGATTCAAGAAAAACACTGGAAGAGAAAGGAAATCATTAATTAAGTGAACTTTTCAGTTGGTGCAGAAAATAAAAAATGAAGATTTCATCAGCTAAATCGGGATATATGATCTTAAAAGACACATTTAAGCGAAATCCAATAATACAATTTGACAATTAACCCACAAAACGCTGAAAAGTGATGAAATATTTAGGAATATTTCTGGAAGAGGAACTAAGTTTTAAATGTCATACAGATTATGTTAGAGTAAAGCCAGAAAAATGATGTTTAAACTTGCCAGGTTAGCTCAATTTGATCTAAAAATCCCATTGAATACAATAACTACGTATCATACGAGTATTTATTGTTCAATAATAAACTACGCAGTAGCCATTTGGGCGCATAGAGCTAAAATCATCGTAATACGTAACCCATTAAGAAGTTCTCAGAGGAAAACATTGTTAAGGTTTACTGGAGCTGTTAATACAACACCAACTATGGCACTACCATTAATTATACTCTGTGTTATCGAGGAGCATGTTTTGGATTAAAAAATAAATCAGAGAAAAATATTTGAAATAATGCATTGTTATTATCAGAAAACACGGGACGTGAATGGTAAACTATTAGAAATGTGGCAAGAGGAATGGCATGGCATGAAAGAAGGAAGAAGAACATATACTATTTTTGGAACCATTAGAGAAAGATTACAATATAAACATTTTAATTACACAAACGGTGTAATTCATTTTTTGACAAGACATGGCCCTTACGGCACATATTGGAACAAAATTAATAAACCACCCACCGATGTATGTGATATATGTAATATACAAGAACCACCAGAACATGTATTTTCTGAATGCCCCAAATATGCACATTTAATTGAGGAAGAAAGTAGATCATTACAAGGTTGTAGAATTTACAATATTATTCCAGACAAAGATGTATTTTGCCACCTACAATCAATCACCAGTACAATTATTAAACAAGCAATAGAGATAAATATTTTTCAAAGATAACGAAATATAGGCGATGATATAATGAATAGTAATATGAATTCAGGTGTTATAGAATAGAATGTTCGAGAAGGAGGAGATGAAAATGATGAAGAAATAAATATTATTTGAAGAAAATATCATAATATATTAACAGGAAGATAAGACTGGGCTGAAATTAGGCGAATTAGGCCCAAGAGATTATCAGGGGTTCTGCATAGTTGATCTACAAATATGGAGCTTCCAGAGGACGGCAGATGAGAAATAGTTTGATGTCCCACGGCATGTGATCACAGAGGAGTTGGCTACGAAAATATCAACAGCAGCGGCGAGGAATAAATGGCGATGCCGACATGGAGGCTTCAATACTGTATTTTTATATAAATATGGTGGATCCGATATGGCATCATTCTAGCGACGGTGTTATGGTCCATCTTATCAACATAATACGCTTCAAATTGGAAGTGAGAGTGAAAGTGAGTGATAAAGGGTAGGGTGAAATTTTAATAATGTGTTAATTGTTTTTATAAATAGATTGATAAAATTAATAGTGAAGGTTAATAAACTGTTATAATTTAGGGAAAATTTTATTAAATTTTCTTCATTAATAAATTTGATAGTGATGGTGAATCAAGTGCTAAAATATAGGAAAAAGTTTAGAATTTTATTTTGTATATTTATTGGTTTAGATGATAGTGCTTCAATTTTTTTTGAATAAGAAGTTGCATAATGCTGATAAATATTTTTAATTTAATTATTATTAGTGAAATAACGTTACAACTATTATTCTGGAAAATTAAATAAATTCATTGCATTTAGAAGTTATAAAGGTTTAAATTTATGCTTGAAAATAATAATTAGTAAATGATCAGTGTAAATATTTTAAATATTATTATTATCTGATTTTAATATTAAAGCTGCTTTATATATAAAAAGTGATAAAGTTATAATATTTTATTATTAAATTAAATTATTAAATTTTGATGTTAAATAAGTGTAATATTTGAATAATAATGAATTCAATTTTTTAAATTTGTTTTATCTTAAAACATTTGGTTTCAAAACCTATAATTTTTAATTGAAAGTGTAAATTAATTTTGTGTTTTTAAAATTTTTCGCATTAAATTTTAATATACTGTGAGATGAATTGCATAAATAATATTTTACGAAGCTAAGTAATTTTGTATATATATTTTAATTTATAAAGGTTTTAATTCTTGGCTGTCAATAATAATTTTGCAATGTTATGTAACTCTGTTAATAATATTTTTGTTTTTAAATGATAATTAGTAGTACGAATAGCATAATTAATTTTTGAAAATTAGGTAAATTAATAGTTGTTTATTTTAAAATTTATGGTTGGTAATTAATCAAACTGTGATTGATAGAATTTTGTGGTTATGATATATTTCTTTGGTTAAATAGTAGTGCTGGATACCAGTACTACAGTTGGCCGCCGGCTATCGGCGGCAACATATTTTTATGGGGAATTTTAAAATATAGCTAAGTAAATAACTGGAATACCAGCTATGTGTTACTGCAAACCAGTAATATTATATTTTTGTTTAAAATATTTTTAAGTATATTTGACATTTTTGAAAATTAAAATTAAATTTATAAAATTTTGAGAGGGATGGATCAGAAAAAACTTAAATTTGTAATTTTATTTGTGAAATTAAATTTATTTATATTTATTTTTAGAAATTTGGTGAGGATTTTATATTTGGTGAGAGTACCTTTTAAAATGTGTGTAAAATTATTATTTTTTTTTTTTCATTTTATTGTCTTATTTTTATCAATAATCTAAAAGCTGTGTATATTTTGTATATGTTTTTTATGTTTTAATAAATAAACAAAGGTCGGAGTATTTACCCCGGATTTAGAAATTAGGTGCCAGGGTATAGTAGGCACATTTTTATTTTATTTCATTTTTATATAGGTTTTATGCAACTCTATAACACAGAACAAACACAAACAAATACATAAATAAAAATCATAGCAGCATACCTTATTTAAAATGCCTTTACAATCTCTCTGATATACACTATTTGTACTATTTGGAACTGGAGGATGTAGACGATCGGTCTCGGGGGATCTGTCATCGACCGGTCGCGGTGGATGGGCCACAAATTAACTCGACTGAAATCTGGAAGTGAAACTGCTTAAGCTTTCCATTATTCTTTGAAGAAAAAATAATGTAAAATTTGGGTATACTTTCTTCAGTTTCTTTACTGTTGTCGGCGGCAGCAGAGACAACATTAACGTCACGCTACTGATCTTGTGTAGTGTAATAGGCACACGTTGATTTGGGGATATAGCGAAACACTAATTGGGTCTATAGTTCTCTTTTAAACTGAACGAAGTAGTTTTATATTCATTTTGTGAAGACTTCTGCATAAAGAGACGTGACTCGCCTTGGAGCTACGTAATAATTATATATTATAACGCTAAAAATGCTAAAAACTAAGATTAAAGCATATGACGATCGACTCTTACAGTCTAAGTAATGTAACAATGTGTAGTATTATCACATCTATCAGAGGCTTCTAATTCACCGCAACCATACAGATAACATGTTGTTATCTTAGTATAAACCATCCGTTTGTGTGATTATCCTCCAATAAATGTTTCTATACTTACTCCAATTGTAGTGCATTGATTTGTTCTTCTGCAAAACCAGCATTTAATTATCAAAGTATGTAATGGAAATGGAAGAAAGCTTTTCTCCCATGAAATCTTAATTATGTTTCACGTGTACCTAATAGACACACACACATCCCCCACATATGCCCGCCTCGGTAGCGTGTCTGCCTCACGTTCGAGAGGTCCCGAGTTCGAATTTCGGTCATGATGAGTTACCAAAGTTTTTGCGGGGTTTTCCCTTATCCTAAAAGACGAATGTTGGGTAACTCAAATTTATATGGATCCTGGGATCATTTGAGCATCATTTCACCCATTCCATTCATCGTGCGATATGACTTAACGTTGGGGGACGTAAAACTACAAACACACACACACACACACACACACACACACGCGCGCGCGTGCGCGCGCACACGCACACACACAGACATATATATATATATATAATTACTATCATACTTTCCAATACACTTAAAATGTTCGTACATATATAGATATTCACTTCCAAAATTTTATCCAGAGATAATGAATTATAATTCAAAGAGGTAAAGAATGGAGGATCAAAGTAAAGCCCCAAGTTAAGGTTTTAATGTTGAACGATGTCCACTCAATTACTTTATAGTTTATATTCAGTTTATATTTTTCGTTTTAGCATTATTAATTAAAGTCGCCAGTTAACACTGTGGTATATGAAATAAACATGATGTAGTTAACATCACGAATGAAAAAATAATCTTATGTTATCTTTTGTATGAAACTGGTATGCAGCACCTGCTGTGGAGATAAGCTTGTCTGTTAATTGTTTATCAATACCTGCTGAGTGGTCCAATTTTGTAGAGGTGGAGTATAACTCAGAATAATTTGTATCCAATAAACCATACTTTCGCTAAGTTTGCAGCTTTCGACTAACTAAATACGCAAATGAGCGGAACGGTAAAGATGGACATAAGCTACCACATAGAGCCTCCACCTCTCCAGTAGCTAACAGCAATCAGATAGACCTAAAGTTCATTGCTCTACAGAGTTGGCAATAACCGGTTAATCGCGAAATCGTTGCAGTTCCGTATGCTTAGCGACAGTCGGAAGACTATTATTGTCACTATTCCAAGTAACAACCCGGTAACTGCGAGGCCGTTATTACTCCGTGTAGTTACTAGCTATAGGATAACCGTAAAGCCGTTACAGCTTCAACTAGTTACCTACTAGCAATCGCTCAATCGTGACATCAGCCCCAATATTTTCTGTTCGAATGCGTATAAGCGATTGGAAAACTCATGTTTACTGGCACCAAGGATTTAGTAGCGATTAGAAACTGAAATACTTAATTCTGATTCGAAAGCCATAATATGTGCTTTTCTGAGTTTTTAGTTGCAACTGGAAAGCAAGTGTTATGAATTTGTTATATGCAAAGTGGCACCTCTTCCATGTAATTAGTGTCAATCTGATAACACTAACATCACCGTTGCCTCGAGTAAACAGTACCATTCAGTAACAATCGGTTGAGTAATGAGGATTAGGTTTCCCGCTTATTACACTGTTAGTCGTAAAAGAAATCGCTCCTTTCTCCAGCCCCAGGTCATCTAAGCACACCAGTGTAAGGAGGGAAGAAATATCGCAACTAGGAGCAACATTCCTGACCGTTAAGTCCATCGTTAAACTGAAACGTTCATCTCCTTTTAATTTTAACAAACCGAAAATTAGTTTCACTTGATTACACTTGTATTTCCTTTATGATATCATTTGTCACCTGTGTTCACTATTTAATTCCCCCAATGTACGCGTATGACCGATTAACATTTTGAGAACATCTGCCGCACATTGGTTAATATAGAGCCAACCCATCTATTCTTTACATTGTACTTCACAATTTCAGTTGGTGTCGCTATGAGAGCTTAATTTTAATTTATTCCATTCTTGATTCTGCGAGGAAGTAGTGTGTCTGCAAGTTTCATAGGTTTATTGCTGAAATAAGAGTCCGCAATTGCTTCATATCTATCGGTATTAATTTGAAAACGACTCCAGATATAAATATATAATTAACGTTTTGCATGAATGTGACAAATACAACAGTGTTTTCCCCATGAGATAATGAAATGTGTAGTGTTTAACGCCCGCTTTTACTATATACGGCACCGCAGGCGGTGGCACCGTTGATGCATCAGATGAAGATGGAGCACCGGTGGAATGAGATGGCGGGGAAACCGGAGGTCCCGGAGAAAACCCGCCCCAACGCCGTGTTGTCCACCACAAATCTCACTTTGCGGTCGCCTGGGATCGAAACCGGGCCGCCTTGGTGAGAGCCAAGCGGTCTAACCACTGAGCCACGGCGTGGCCTCCCCATGAGATATATACATCTCCTCAGATACATACGTTGCAACATATGATTCCCATCACTTTTGTGGAGCTATAAACTAACTCATCAAATATCGCAAACCTATAACTGATGATAAGATAGAGGACACACTATATGGGTCAGTCATTTCTTAAGGAAACACTTTCTAGAGTATGTATTGCTGTATTGCCTATTGCCTCGTAAACTATCTGAAGTTAGGACCAGCTTCCAGTGCTCCTTCAATACACAATAGCATCAATGCTTCAGATTCCAAGCCAGAAGAATATCATGTTGTCCACACAGTTGTGGGTCATTATTCCTCACATACTAAGAAAATGCCACCGTTTTGCCCAGATTCAAACCATCAGTAGCAATAACAAATCAGTCATCACTTTTAATCTGCCCCGCTGTTTTGAGTTATTATGTATCTTTATTGCAACGTGCACCAATAAAAGACTGAAGAAATTTAAGTAAGTTTCTCCCCAAAACTTTTCACCCCAAAACTGTGTATCACAATATTTTATTTGTTGATAATACGCTCATTAAGTCAGAGAACAAATTCAATGCCACACACATATATTGGTCCTAAAAGGAGTCATTTGATAACAGCGGTTAGCAGAATCACATTTGTTTTACTAATGTCAAATTCATCATTCCTAGAAGCATTCCAAGAATAAAACTTAGTATTTCGATGAAAAGGCATCTAATTGAAGCAAATTTTCACCAAAAGCAGGACAGATTTACCGTTCTAGTTGATCGATGAATTGATGATAGAATTCAATGGTCGACATTCAATGCAACAATGTCTTTTGATAAAGCCAATAGAACGAGGGATCAAAACATTGACCGACAGCCATGATTAAGTATATTGTGACTTTACGGGTTCGTAGAATTAAAAGTCTGAGTTGCAGAAATTCAAATCGTTCTTTATTTGCATAGAAATACCCTCACAGTAGCAGTATTACGTCACAAACACAATTACAATCTTCCAAGGTCGTTGACCACAACAAAGAGTTCACTTCTAAAATACCAGTGTCAATTACAGCTCTTGTTAGGTCTCTGTTTAGACTGCTGTTTACGACTCCCCTTGGTAAGTCGCAGCTTCCTTATATACCACGCCTCATGTTACTAGATATTTCTGGAACAAACAATAAATCGAATGTTCTGTAAGACAATCGAGATTTTACTAGAATGTTCCACTTATCTCTTTATTTGCTTGGCATGCCTTTTATTTCCGCGCTATGTTTATCTGCTTATGCAAGTTGTTTATCTCTGCCCGGCTCCATCCGTCCCTTATCGCTCCCACGCCGCGCTTTCGTAAATAATGGGTTCGCGACAATATGCACATAAAAGGTGAATATCAAACTTGGCAAATACTGGTATAGTTGAAGCTAACCTAGGAGAAAGAGTAGTAAAGGCTGGTTGGAATAATCCATTCTAGTGACACTGCAATATAACGAGACATCTAGAGTTGTGCCTTGCAAAAATTTTTTCTTGTATTTCAAAAACAGTTAAGCCTAGTGACATATGTACCAGAAGAAACACCTCATAAGACAAACAAGTCCCATATGTTTGGATAGAAACTGTACTGTGTTAGAATTAAAGTCAATTTTAAATGTTACTATGTTATCCTCGTTTTACACCGTTCACACACAAAAAAAAAAAAAAAAACTGAGTTTATGGGGAAAAACACACTCGTTGCTGTGGACTCTGTTTCCAGAAAATGGCTCAAGCACCTTTTTATATCTCTTTGATGCAGCTGTACACGAAGGTTGGTGTTTACTCGGCACAGCAGCTTAAGGGCAGCCCACGTGGCGTGATTGTCAGTTTGCAGTACGGAGCAGAGTTTATTACCGGAATTAATTCGGTTTCAAAGCAAAGGCATGCAAACATATATACGCCCAGTTTCAATATTGGTCTATTGAGAGGCAATGTAACACACGTGTTTTAATTTAAACGTTTATGGTCTCTGCAGCTGACCAGAAGGATCAATATCTGCAAGAAGTAAAGGTAACTGAACAGAAAAATAAATGCTTCTACCAGAATTTTCCGAGTATAAGGCAAAATCGCACCTTTAGTCTACTCTAAATCAATTTCATATTATGCTTTTAGAATTTGTGGTTATTTAGAACTTGGAATTACATAAAGCGGTACTCAGTCACATAAGTGTCTCCATCATCATTTAGCAGCCGCTTCTTTCAGCTACATGGTATTCGTCGGGTTTATTGGTGGAAATGTGCAAAGACACCTTCTGTGATCTTGTGTAAACATCCGAACAAAGGAAGTATGAATGAATGAACGACGATTTACTAGATTTACTATTTTCTTTAAACTTTACATAAAATTAACAGAATTTATTACTCCCTCTAGGAGTTGGTAATTTCTTTCTTTCCCTTAAACATAACATTTTATCGTGCATATACCTATAATGAGAAAGCACTTTATTTATTTTATTTGTTTTTGTTTTTTGTACACATAATTACCTTTACTCCCTTTTCTTCACATTTCTTTTAGCTTTTTGAAGCATATTTTATTTAAACATTTCTCGTTTTTTTCAAGTATTCATGTGACATTATGTTTAAAATTTTCCTAAGCTTTAGCTCTAATGGAAAATTTTTATTTCTGTAGTATTAATTTCCCTCCTCATTTTTCAGTATCATTACATTTCAGATAATATCAATTATAACACAATTTATTACATTTAGTGCCCCTCTTTCCCCTTTCTTCCCTCTTAAAAGACCTACCTACCTACCTACCTACCTACCTACCTACCTACCTACCTACCTACCTACCTACCTACCTACCTACCTACCTACCTACCTACCTACCTACCTACCTACCTACCTACCTACCTACCTACCTACCTACCTACCTACCTACCTACCTACCTACCTACCTACCTACCTACCTACCTACCTACCTACCTACCTACCTACCTACCTACCTACCTACCTACCTACCTACCTACCTACCTACCTACCTACCTACCTACCTACCTACCTACCTACCTACCTACCTACCTACCTACCTACCTACCTACCTACCTACCTACCTACCTACCTACCTACCTACCTACCTACCTACCTACCTACCTACCTACCTACCTACCTACCTACCTACCTACCTACCTACCTACCTACCTACCTACCTACCTACCTACCTACCTACCTACCTACCTACCTACCTACCTACCTACCTACCTACCTACCTACCTACCTACCTACCTACCTACCTACCTACCTACCTACCTACCTACCTACCTACCTACCTACCTACCTACCTACCTACCTACCTACCTACCTACCTACCTACCTACCTACCTACCTACCTACCTACCTACCTACCTACCTACCTACCTACCTACCTACCTACCTACCTACCTACCTACCTACCTACCTACCTACCTACCTACCTACCTACCTACCTACCTACCTACCTACCTACCTACCTACCTACCTACCTACCTACCTACCTACCTACCTACCTACCTACCTACCTACCTACCTACCTACCTACCTACCTACCTACCTACCTACCTACCTACCTACCTACCTACCTACCTACCTACCTACCTACCTACCTACCTACCTACCTACCTACCTACCTACCTACCTACCTACCTACCTACCTACCTACCTACCTACCTACCTACCTACCTACCTACCTACCTACCTACCTACCTACCTACCTACCTACCTACCTACCTACCTACCTACCTACCTACCTACCTACCTACCTACCTACCTACCTACCTACCTACCTACCTACCTACCTACCTACCTACCTACCTACCTACCTACCTACCTACCTACCTACCTACCTACCTACCTACCTACCTACCTACCTACCTACCTACCTACCTACCTACCTACCTACCTACCTACCTACCTACCTACCTACCTACCTACCTACCTACCTACCTACCTACCTACCTACCTACCTACCTACCTACCTACCTACCTACCTACCTACCTACCTACCTACCTACCTACCTACCTACCTACCTACCTACCTACCTACCTACCTACCTACCTACCTACCTACCTACCTACCTACCTACCTACCTACCTACCTACCTACCTACCTACCTACCTACCTACCTACCTACCTACCTACCTACCTACCTACCTACCTACCTACCTACCTACCTACCTACCTACCTACCTACCTACCTACCTACCTACCTACCTACCTACCTACCTACCTACCTACCTACCTACCTACCTACCTACCTACCTGCCTACCTACCCTTGCCATGCATATCCCATTTAGCTTCTTTATTACATTCTTTTCCACCCCGTTCTATATTTAAATATTTATAATCTGTTAATGACCATTTCTCATTAAAGCCTATCACATGTTCTTGCTTTTCCATATTATCGACTCCTGTTCTAACCTTACTTTTACTGTTTGTTTGTGCCCATCTTCCTCCACTCCCATTTCTTCCAATTTTATTTGCATATTTTGCACTCAAGCCTTTTTTCTTCTTTGAACGACCATGCAATGCCTTAGCACATCATTTTCCTCTAATATATTTATTCCGAATCAATATTTGACCGCTCCGTTCTACCCTTTACTCACACTGTCCGTTGCTCTAACTCCGTTACTTCAATTGGTGAACTTCCTGCTAAACCTAGAGTTATTTTACAAAAATCCGTTGTATTGGATTTACATTTTCTCAGAATTTTTCCAGTTTCCATATATCTGCTGCATATAATATCCTTGCCCCTACTAGAATGCTGTAAATCCTTCCTAGCCACGAAACTTGCATTTCTAGTATTTTGTTCACACATATTCTGATTACCCGTATAGATTATTTCTCCTTTGCTAATAGCTCGTTCTTTTGTTGACCGCAATCCCCTGTGCTATTGATCCTTATCTTCAGGTAGTTCATTGTCCTCACTACTGTCCCTTCCCAATACAATTTTTCGTACTTATTTAGGTAAATCCTTTCTTGAATATCACGTTCTTCTATTTCTGTTTGTTTATTTTGGCCAAAATGTTTGCAGAAATTGCCAGCTGCTTCAATAACTTTGCTTATTCCACAACTGAAATAGAACCTGCCTCTCATCATCTGCAAACAACAATCCTGACATTTCCTTATTATTAATTATTGGTGAATACTTGATACAATTTACCATCTGTTTGATATCACACAAAGAGATTAATTAGTTTGCACCCCTGTCTAAACCCTGAATTGCTATTGTTTTCTTCAGTAAGTCTTCCCTCAGCTATTTTCATGCAACACTCATTATTGCATGTAACTATTTTATATTCTTTATGCATGATTCACTTACATTTTCTTGAATTAGTTTCGCCCAAAGTGCCTCCCTGTTTGTAGCATAAAATCTGTTTCTAGACCAATAAAATCATGCACACCTTATCCTTTTTAATACTTCAAGATCCACCCGCAATTGTATTTATGATTAATATATAAGCGGTTCTCCTTTGTTGCCTACATCAGTAAATTAGTTAGGTAGTTGTACTTGTAAGGTTTCTGTTCTAAATTTTAACAGCAGAATAAGTTAATTACATAAGCTAATTCCTTATAATATATAACGAATATGAAAGTTTAGGTTAACAATTAAAGCTGGACAAGAAATTTTAAATGAGCCCTCTCTAGATATAAAGTAACCTGGAGCATCGGTTAAGAACACAGGAAAACTTATCATTTCTGAGATAATGCCTGTTTAACCTAAATGTATTGGAGAGGTGTATCAGCATCAAGCCAAATACGTAATGGTTGTTTACGCGACGCTAAGCTTAATGGGCAAAATACCAAACGAGATAGATCTGAACTACCTGGGAGCCCCAGGCTCGAAAGGTCCCGGATTCAATTTCCGCTGGGTAGCCACTCTGATCTTGCTCTTCTTCGCCAATGTTTCTAATCAGCAGTTCATCATTCTTCATGATTGAGGATCAGGCGATTGGACGGCAGGTGAGGCGTATGGTAGTCGATTTGACTTTGTGAAACTGTTGGCCTTGGCATTTGTTGTGGGGAAACATCTCTTCTTGGGGACATATAGGCGTGTGGAGGTTGTCGCCAGGTTGGGGATATAATATCTCGAGACTTGCGTATCCGGATAGTCTACGCATATTGCATTGTATATTTAATACATTTTTCTACCTCACTGTTACGTATTTTCGAGCATTAGAAATACTCAGTGATGCAGCATTGTGAGCTGATTTTATTTTAAACTGTGAAAAGATTATACGTGAATATATATACATACATACACACGTTAAACATACATATATGTGCGTATGTGTATATGTATGTGTCTATAATGGTATAACAGTAGTTTAATTAATACATTTTAAAAATGAAAATAACGTAATCCTCTGTTAAGCAGACATGTGTCAGACCTAAATAATAATGACAATCGTTACGAAAAGGGCGTACAGGACACTTGTTACTTCCTGAATAACATGGCTTTTTATCTTTTTATTCCATTTGCGGTTATTACATTGCTTTTCCATGAAATTAAGAGGTGCGAACTACTTCAATTTCCTTGTTCGAAGTCAGAATGAAAGGGGGTGCAGTGCACAAACCTCGGAAATGGGTAAATCTGAAATGCAAACAGACAAGTGGACCCTTTTCCCGGCACAACTCGTTAAGCCTGCATTTCGAGAGAGACCGGCAGAGTCCGAGAAAGGGAAAACGTGATGAAAATAAACAACAACAATACCCCTGATGAGCTAACTTGCATGAAGACCCATGTTATCCTATACTATCCCATCACATTGCTCTCTCTCCTTTCTGTTTCCACTTCCGCAAATTCCAGAGCACGCCTACAATACTGTTTCCAGTGATAATAACAACAGCCTTCCTATTCCCTCAACAAGGATAGCGTACAAGGTGTTTTCATATGCTCACTTCTCTGGACACGAATTATTGGCTGCACGAAGACCTTATGTAATCACACTTCTGTAGATTTAATTGTCAAACGACACTGCAGATATTTTCCTATCTCCTTCCACTGGTAATAACAGAATCCATTTTGAACAAGTGAGTAAAACATGGGCTGAAGCAATGTGTTTTGCTGGGCGTCATTGCTATGCTGCATAGGATTGTAATCAGCTCTGAAGTTTTAAAACTGAAGTCACTTTAGATTCTCCTTAAAGGAGCATTAGTAGTTCTCTATCAATTATTATATCCCTTGATGAAACTGTAGCAGACATTTTTATTAACAAATCCGTTATCCATAACAAATTGTTCCAAAACAGGATTTGAAGTTTGCTTTATCAACCTAAAAAATGAGTTTTCATTAATGACTTTTGGGAAAACGAATAATTTATATAACTGTATTAGAAAATATTAACAGAAAAAGATGATTAAACAAGAATTTGAGAAATTAAAGCGCACATATTTGTAAGTAAAGACTGACCAATAACCTTTCTTAACAGTAGTAGCAACTGATAGAGCAAAACTTCCCCTAAGAGATAAGGGTAAACTTTACCTCCGCCCCAAAGTATGTAGAAGTCATGATTTTATTTTGAGCTATAGCATTCACACCATAAAAGGACAGATGTAGAGTCATTTTAAACATATATTTACAATATAAGCACTGAGCTGAAAACAACAAAATAATAAAATTTAGCATAAAATTTCAACTTACATATATGACTGTGCAAAAAGGTTAAACATTTAATAATTTTAATATCTTAATATAGTTGTTGTCCGCTTAAGTTAATGCAAGTCCGCCTAAACAATAGTGGGACAAAGCTACTTATGCACAATAGTGATAAAGAGAGGACCCCTTTCAATTCTAATGGAATGTAGGTATTTCCATTACGTAGTAACATTACCCAGTATAAAGTACACAAAGTGTTTTACCTTTGACGGTGCTGTAAGACATATTTGTTTCTCCCTGCAATCAGAGAAAGCCGATAGAGACATTTCAAAGTCCAATAGATCAATTCTGCTTATTGGCAATCAAACAAATTGGTTAAAGTTATAAAGACAGACATTACCTTATCGATTTTCTTTGGTTTATAATTAAATAAACAACTAGGAATAAACAAATTTATATAAACATATGCTTCTTAGAAATCCAGGAAGTAAATATGCATACGTGGGGGAAAGCAATACATTTTATTTATGTTGAAGACGTAACTCATAGCCATAACACAGATCTCTTCAGAATTTACCAAGGGAAGTGATGTCGAATATGTACAAACTGCACAATTAGGATACACTAAATGAAAAGGCGTCATCGAAAATGACATTTTAAATTTAATGTGAATTCTAATTTATTTTGGAATTTCTCTTTATTTTGACGTATATTTTACCACAGTACGCACAGTACTTATGAGTCAAATATATTTGAAATTGCTTACGATACTTTGTATTGTGGAAACATAGAGTCAGACTGAAAAATTCAATGCCATAGCCGGGATTTGAGTCAGTTGGAGAATTTAATGTCATATCGGCACGTTGGCCATAGTAGCACAATGGTAGTGCGGCTGGACGGAAACCAGAAGATCCGTGGTTCAAATCCCGGCTATGGCATTGAATTTTTCAGTCTGACTCTATGTTTCCACAATTTAGCCTACACACGGCCAGTGTGAAAGAATAATTAATTTCCATTAGTTAACCTAATAGTGGTTAACTATAAAGCCCGGGCCTTTAAGTACTTACATGTAGTAAGTCGCCATTAAGGTAGTTGTCTCATGTGCTTATGAGAACTCCTAAGTGGTTTACCGGGAAAATACGAGTCAGTTGGAGAATTTAATGTCATATCGGCACGTTGGTCATAGTAGTACAATGGTAGTGCGGCTGGACGGAAACCAGAAGATCCGTGGTTCAAATCCCGGCTATGGCATTGAATTTTTCAGTCTGACTCTATGTTTCCACAATTTAGCCTACACACGGCCAGTGTGAAAGAATAACTAATTTCCATACTTTGTATTGTGAATTGGGCACACATTACAGTAAAAATAGCTTCTACTTGCCCTGAAGTGTATATGTAAACTATACCTCACCTTTTCCGGTAAGTTTTGCTCCATATTTTGTTGTTACTGTTAAGTACAGCAGGATCTGTGTTCTCAACCCTCGTGGTTTAAGAGTATATGCGAACTTTTTTCCTTCTTCAGTTTTGTTTTGCGTAGCTTTTTCTGTTAATGACATTTTTTCTAATATACCTCTACGATCTGCTTCCTCATGAATCATTTATGGTGCCAGATTAAGCTCTAAAGTGATAAAAAGCTTCTTAATCTCATGTCGAGGTTAACAACAAATTGTTACCTTCTACGTTCGTAAAATTCAAAATGTAGTTTGCAGAAATTCAAAATGCGCTTTATTTATGTGAAAGACACTTGTACAACTCTGATATCAGCAGAATGACGTAAACACACACGATCGCAATCTTCAAGTCCGTCCGCCAGACGTCCACACTTAACAGTTCTCGACTGACTATCAGCTCGTCTCTCTTATTTACACACGAGCAGCTGTCTCTCGCAGGTTGGTGAAGTTTCTCGACAGCTCCTGAAGGTTCACGGACTAGCACGATGTATCGTGAAGCAGCGAGAACACCATGGAACTGTTTCTGTCTCTTTCTCCTTTTGTTGCTCTCTCTCTCTCTCTTTGGGCGTGGCTTGGGCGTTATGTGTCTTTCACTCTCCGCTTCTCTCTCTCAGCGTTCACTTACGAGCGGCAAAACAATGCCTCGTGACACTGCTCCCTCCTCAAGGCTGGACGTCCCGAACAGCACCACCGTAACGGTCCAGACGATCAAGGTGTACTACCAACATCTTTCCTCGGGGCACTTTCTGGATGCGGTATACCACGTTGTATATTCTATTTACCCCCCCCCCCCCCCACGGCAAGGTCCTTCCCTCGGTTGTTGAATTTTCGTCAGCGTCCCTTGAGGCAGGTAGGGTGGTACAACTATTATGTGTATTGGAAGGTGTTTGTCCTTGAGCGCTAATAGGTGAGCAACCAATCGGAGTCCTGCGTGTTTTATTGCATTCCCCTTAAGTAGTGTTTGACCAGCGCCAAACTAATCAATCTTTAATAAATACTATCCGCGCTAAGAGAAAATTCAGATTTGCAAAAACTTATCCATGAGGAAGGAGAGAGTAATGTATTTAACATAACCGTAAAAACCCATATTTTAGGTCAAAAAGTTTTCCTAATACAAACAAATAAAGTATATACTATTATATTTTAACATTGAATTGCGATGTAAGCACTGTAATGAATATCATTATTGTCTGGCATGTATGCCTGAACGTATATTTGAAATTACTCAGAACTGAAGCATTAACATTTGAAATGAGGTGATAAAAGAAATGTGTACTTTGAATACGCCCAGGTGTTTGTTAAATTCGATTAGAAGAAACGATACACTTCTTGCTAGTCTGTCAGAACGTGTCTGGTCACATTATATTGTAACGCGAGCGCTGGAACACTCTGTGAAGCAGCTGGGAGCGGGAGACAGGGAAGGTTCGGTTAGCCACGCCCTCGCCTCGTTTGTCCTATAGTGGTGACAGGCTGTGGTCAGGGGAAAAACATGAATGTGCCGTCTGTTTCTCCTACACCGGATTCTCGATCTTTCGTTTACTGGAATCTTCGCCTGGGAACCAGAAAAGCGGAGAAGTCGGCGATATTCCTATATAAAGGGGGATTGCAGACAGACGGAGTCAGTCAGTTGGTTAGTGTGTGAGTGAGGACAGTTCTTGGTGTAAGAAGGCAGTGTTAGTCAGTGACGTGTTAATGTACGAGAAGATTGTGCAACGGAAGACAGTACGTAACTGGTATGTGCATCGGAGTTTATGTAATCGCGAGGACAAGTGAAATTGTAACGGACGGACTGGTGAATTGTAACTGTGTGCAGCACGAAATTCTGTGTAATTGGCAAGAGTTTAACTGTAAGTCGGTGGAAATAAAGAACATTGTTGAGTGGTGTAATTGGACTTTTCATTTCACGAACCCACAAAGTCACACTGGTGTCAGGAAGCGGGAAAACAACATCACCGAACATTACAACCATGGACGCGGCATTGGAAAAATTTTTGGAGAAGATGATGGAAATGAAGGCCGAACTAATCTCGGAAATGAAGACGGCCAACGACAACATCACCAGGAAGATGGAAGAAATGCAGGCCGAATTAACAGAGAAGCTGGAGACTAGAAATAACCTAGCCGCGGAACTGAAACTAATCAGGACGGCTAGGGACAACATCACCGAGAAGATGCAACAAATTAAGGCCGAGTTAACCACGGAAATGAGAGCAGCGAATGACCGTCTGGCTACCGAAATGAAGGTGGCGAACGAGGCTCTCGCCGCCAAGCTTGAGGAACGTTTGACCGGCGTGAGGGATGACGTCGCGAACCTGGGCAAGCGGAAGGGTCAAGTAGACGACCGCCTTAATGATTTAGAGGAAAAGGCCGACAACATCGCAAAACCCCTCACCCGCCTGACGGAGGAAAGCCGGCCTTATGTGTGGACGGAGGACGCCGAAGACGCTTTCCAGCACCCAAAGGGGACCCTGTGCAGTGCTCCAATTTTGGGTTTCCCACAACCGGGTGGCGCCTTCATTGTGGACACCGACGCTAGCGACTATTACATTGGAGGTGTCCTACCGCAGATCCAGGACGGCCATGAGCGCACAAGAGTGGAAGAGAAGGATCGTGCCGCAGCAGTCCGAGTAGTTGTGGCAGTGCCTGCTGAAGGCTGGGATGGCGCAGGCCTGAGGAGGGAGCAGCTGGCGGACGCAGACTTGGGGCCACTCTTGAGGGAAGTGGACGCAGGGACGAGACCAACCTGGGAGGACATCGCACCGAGGAGCGCCACCTACAAGTCGCACTGGGCCCAATGGGACTCGTTGAAGACCAGAGAGGGCGTGCTGTTCCGGGTATGGGAGTCACCCGATGGGAAGGCGCAGAGAGGACAGTTGGTACTTCCCCGGAGTAAGGTCCCGGAAGTCTTGGAGGAAGTGCACGCCGGTACTTCAGGGGGACACCTGGGAGCGAACCGAATGATTCACAAACTACGGCAGCGCTACTTCTGGCTCAGACTCCGGGCAGATGCTGGTGGTACACCTGGTCCGCCTCGCACACTACGATGGGGCTGTTCGGGGCGAACAGCTTTGAGGAGGGAGCAGTGTAACGCGAGCGCTGGAACACCCTGTGAAGCAGCTGGGAGCGGGAGACAGGGAAGGTTCGGTTAGCCACGCCCTCGCCTCGTTTGTCCTATAGTGGTGACAGGCTGTGGTCAGGGGAAAAACATGACTGTGCCGTCTGTTTCTCCTACACAGGATTCTCGATCTTTCGTTTACTGGAATCTTCGCCTGGGAACCAGAAAAGCGGAGAAGTCGGCGATATTCCTATATAAAGGGGGGTTGCAGACAGACGGAGTCAGTCAGTTGGTTAGTGTGTGAGTGAGGACAGTTCTTGGTGTAAGAAGGCAGTGTTAGTCAGTGACGTGTTAATGTACGAGAAGATTGTGCAACGGAAGACTGTACGTAACTGGTATGTGCATCGGAGTTTATGTAATCGCGAGGACAAGTGAAATTGTAACGGACGGACTGGTGAATTGTAACTGTGTGCAGCACGAAATTCTGTGTAATTGGCAAGAGTTTAACTGTAAGTCGGTGGAAATAAAGAACATTGTTGAGTGGTGTAATTGGACTTTTCATTTCACGAACCCACAAAGTCACAATATATTTGTTTATGGATGGTTCGTAATCTCTTTACTGTAGAGTTCAAAGTATTATTCAGTTACTCTTGCATGAAAATGCTTATCACCTGGATCAATGAGACGCGATTTACCTCCCACCCCTTAATACTAGAACTATTCATTAGAGTTAATGTGGGCACAATTATCTTGCAAACAGAAATAATATTTTTGAACTTATTGACGTCGAACGATTTATTCAAGAAGAAATTGACGAGGAACACAACAAGATTGGGGAAACTACGCGAGACCTCAGATAAACTACAAGAAGACCACTTTTAGAAAAAAAATAACACATAACGAGATTTTGGAACCTTTCATCATAAATTTGCAGTACTCAGAAGTTGAAGACAATCACAATGATGAAATTATCTCTTAACGTAAGTAACATTCACAACTATACGGATGCACCGCTAGTATTTTCGTTGGATTAGAAAAATAAGTAATTCATAAACTATAATTAAATTTAAACTAAATATTTAAAACACTTGCTTAATATACGAATATTCATGTTGCAATTGTTTTTTTAACAATTCGGTTATTATAAAACCTTGGAAAATTCAGTTTTCGTTCCCTTACGACCAGTGCCACGAACATTCGCAAGTGTGCGAGAGAGAGAAATATAAAAAAGGTGGGGATAACGAGCTGGCAACGGTGAAGGCTCTAACGCATCTGATCCGCTACATGTGAGAACTCTTCCCATTTGAAACACATAATACACCAAGTCACCTTGGAGTATTTCTACGCTGTTGGCTTGCCTGTCCTACCGGGTCTTCACGAGGTCGCTCGCCATCTGGATGTTCTGAAGAGCCATCTCACGCATGTCGTGGAGGGGGTATATCAGGTTCCCAACATACTCGGTTGCTGGCTGTTTCGCTTCCGGGGGACTCCCAAAAGCCAGGTCACAAAGGAGGCGTAACTCTAGGCCGAACATTAAGCTTGCTGGCGTCACCCCAGTTGTGTCGTGTGTTGACGAGCGATAGACCAGCAACAACAGTGGCACCTTGACGTCCCAGTCCCACTGATAGCTGGCCACCACCTTACTCAGATGTTCTTCAAGGGTCTTGATGTACCTGTCGACCATACCTTCCGACTGCGGGTGCAGATGTGTTGTGCGGGTCTTGTTCACCCCAAGTCTTTCCAGTGCCTCCTTAATCAGGTGTGACTCAAAATTGGTACCCTGTGGAGCTCTAACGGCACCCTAAAACGGCAGAACAGTTGCTCCACGAGGCAGTCGGTGATTGTCTTCGCCTTCTGGTTCGCGATGGCATATTCCTCCGGCCACTTGGTTAGGTAGTCAACGGCCACATTCACGTATTTATTGCCTCTATTGGATACTGGGAATGGTCCAGCTATGTCAACAGCGATGTGTAAGAAAGGCGCTCCGAAGTTGTACTACTACATGCGACCCCGGGTCCTAGTTTGGAGCCGGTGACTCGCCGCGTACACGTGACATTGAGGCTACCATCTCTCAGCGGCTGCTTGGAGCCTCGGGCAGTGGTAGCACTGCCCGAGTTTGTTAATCGTTCTCTTTGCTCCCAGTTGTCCTCCTGAAGTACTGGCGTGCACCTTTTCCAAGACTTCCCGGACCTAACTCCGGGGATATACCAACTGCTCCGTCTGCGTCTCCCATAGCGTGATTCCCATACTCGGAACAGCTCCCGTAGGGGAAGGGATCCGTCCCTTACAGCTGCCAAAGTGCGGGTGCTGCGGACCCTTAGCACTCGTGGTACCTCTGACGTTACTAGAGGAACCTCGGGCCGAACAGCCGATCCCCTCCTTCGGGAGTTGTTCGGATTGGGATGGACTCGAGGGGGCAGTGTGTTCCCGATACCCGTGGGAATCGGGTACGTCTTCGGACGGGGTTGAGGGAAGCCATTAATTCTCCCGGGTACTAGCCTGCAAAGCTAAAGAAGGTGTGCTAGATCACCAGGTGGCCCCACCGAGGTTGTTCGGTAGTCTTCACCTTGAGTGTTGACGCGCGTAAGTGGCGTATCCACTTCCATCCCGTCTTGAGTCCATTGGACCAGATGGGGGGGCTTATTAGTCTCTAGGTCTTGCCCTATGGAAAGCCCCACGGAGGACGCCGAGCGCCCTTTGGGACAGCTCGGATACTCCCTGGTTGAAGGAGGCCCGGGTCCAGTTCCTACGGGTTCAGGACTAATGGGAGTAGAACCTCTGGGCTAAACTTGGAACAGCACACCCTCTTTGGTCTTTAGTGGGTCCCATTGGGCCCGGTACCACTTATACGCAGCGGTTCTGGATGCAATGTCCTCCCAAATTAATCTTGTCCCTGCCTCCACTTCTCTCAAGGCTGGTGCCAAGTTGGCATCCAACAGCTGCTCCCTCTTCAGGCCTGCGCTGTCCCAACCGTCCGCAGGCACTCCCGTGAACACTCTGACAGCTTAGGCACACATTTCTGTTCCACTCTGCTGGGCAGGGTCTTCGGGACATAGCGGCTGCGTTGCCGTGGCTATTACCTCTACGATGTTGAGAGGTAAATTCTTACTCCTGCAGCCTCTGGACTCAACGGGCTGTCTGGGCTACGAGGTTTGTAAAACTGAGTAGCAGGTTACGGCGTAGTGGTCAGCCCTCAGGTGGAATGGCTGACCGTAGAGGTACATTTGGAAGTGGTTAAGGTCTTTAATACCGACAGAAGTTCTCGCCGGGTAACGCAGTATTCTTCTCTGCCTTGGACAGCGTCTTATTGTAGTCAGCTATCACCCGCTCGTGGCCCTTGGAATAGGACGCCTCCAATGCAATGGTCCCTGGCGTCGGTGCCCACAATGAAGGCGCCGCCTGGTTGTAGAAATCCCAGAATAGGAGCACTGCAAAGTGCGTTCTTCAGCTGCTGGAAAGCGTCTTTGCCGTCCTCCGTCCAGACATAAAGACGATGATCATCTGCCAAGCGAGTGAGGGGTTTGGCGATGTTGGAGAAGCACTTTATGAAGCGACGGTAATAAATGCACAGGCCCAGGAAGCTGCAAAATTCTCTCTTATCCTTTGACCGAGGCCAATTTCTCACGGCCTGTGTCATTTCCGGGTCTGTGGACACTCCGGTTGGTGAGACTATGTGGCCACAGAAGTTGACCTCCTTGCGGAAGAGCTGTCACTTCTTCGCGTTCAGCTTCAGATTGGTCGCCCTTTCCAGTAAGCCTTCCAGCCCGGGACCCAGGTGTTACGTTCGCACCGGCTGCTGGGTTTTGTTGACTGTCGTTACGCTGACCAGGGGCTCGTACGTCCCCAAGTCCGTCCCGGCCTGGATGTCGTGATCGGTGTCTGTTGAATTGAGCAGCCTCACCGGCACTTCCTCTCGGCACGGCAACATGTTCTTCGTCTTCTAGCCTTTCAGTCGCGCCGTAACCACTACCTTACTTCTCGCGGGGAAAACCAGGTCTTCTTATAGGACTACCCTGCAGATCCCAATGCGTTATTCGGGGTGCCGGAGTATCCCCTCTTCTCCATTGAGCCTCAGGACGTTTCTGCCAAAGTCGACCGTCGCCTCCTGGCTCCTGAGGGCATCCAATCCTAGCATCACCTCCTCAGCCTCATTCGCGACGAACACAGTTTGACGCACGGTACTCCGTCCCAAGGTCAACTTCAGCAGGGCCTCCTGCTTCACAGGCAAGGTGTCGATCGATGCCGTCACAAGCTCTTATGGTCGGCTCATGTTTTCTTGACGGCAAACTCCTAGCTACGTCAGTTCGGATGACTGTTATGGCTGCCCCGGTATCCACAAGCGCGCGGCACAGCTTCTCTCTCACCCAACCGTCCGCTATGAGGCTTTCATCCATCCGTAGCCTGACGGCGCGCAGTGCCACATGTGTGGATGATAGTGATGGTGCCGACGTGCCCCTACTCTCGCCGGCACTTGCTCGTTTCTCCGGCTTCTCTACCTGGTGTGGGCAGTCCCTCTCCAGGTGTCCTGGCTGGCCAAATTCTCAACCCACGCCGCATGGTCTTTGTCGGCATCCATGGGCTGGCCATCGGCTCCAGTGTAGCGGATACTCCTTGTGCTCGGCGTTGGGGTAGCTGTCACCTTGGCCGCCTCCATCCACAATGCGGCCGTTTTCGCCTCGTTGATGGTCTTGTAGTCGCTGACGTATCCATACATTTCTTACCCCGTGAACGTAGGTTAGGCAGCTTCCCGAAACACGATCACGGGTGAGAGGTCGGCTAAAGCATTGCTGTGCAGCTGCTGGATTGCCAGCGCGAACTTCTGCAGCGTCTTCCCAGTCTGCTGCTACCTGGACTTCGTGTGGCTGCGGTAGGCTGCGGCTAAGCGGTTGTTTGCGAAACGGTTTTCCAGAGCCTTCCAGATGTCCTTGGGCGTCGCCGCTGTCTGGACCGCATTCAAGACCCATGCGGTACGTCTCTGGAGGCTGCCTATTAACTGTGCGGGCTCTTCTTCAGGTGACCACTTGTGCTTGGCCATTGTGTCGAATTGGCGGCAGAAAACTGCGAAAGTTAACTTTCCGTCGTACTTCGGTGGTTTGACGCTCGCAGATGTATCGCGTCCCGGCGCGTCTTCCTTCAAATCCTTCAACCTTCTGCTGACGATATCCTCCAGGATGGTGTTCAGGGGCATGGTGTTGCTGTCGGCCTTTCCCTCTAGGTCATTAAAGTGGTTCGCCATGTCTTCCAAGCACTCGTCCACTTTACCCATCCGCCTGCCTAGCTCCGTGATGTCCTCCTTCGTGCTGGCCAAATACTCTTCAAATTTGGCGGCGAGGGCCTCGTTCGCTGCCTTCATTTCGGTTAATTCGGCCTTCATTACTGTAGCAAGGCTGTCGTTCGCTGCTCTCATTTCCGTGGTTAACGTCGCGGCGAGGGTGTCATTCGCTGTCTTCATTTCTTTCATCTTCTCTAAAATCTTTGTCAATGCAGCTTCCATCGTCGTAGCCCACTCCTGATGGCAATTGTGACTTTGTGGGTTCGTAAAATTAAAATTCTAGTTTGCAGAAATTCAAAATGCCCTTTATTGCCGTAGAAAGACAGTTTTACAACAATGATATCAGCAGAATGACGAAAATACACACGATCACAATCTTCAAGTCCGTCTGCCACACTCCACACTGCACCGTTAATAGCTCTCGACTGACTGACCCCCAGCGCGCCTCTCTCTTATTTATACACGAAGAGCTGCTTCTCGCAGGTTGACGAAGTTTCTCGACAGCTCACGAAGCTTCACGAACTAGCATGATGTTTCGTGAAGTAGCGAGAACACCATGGAAGAGTCTGTCTCTTTCTCCTGTTCTTCTCTCAGGGCGTGGCTTGGGCGTTATCTATCTCTTTCACTGCCCGCTTTTCTCTCTCTCTCTCTCTCTCTCTCTCTCTCTCTCTCTCTCTCTCTCTCTCTCTCTCTCTCTCTCTCTCTCTCTCTCTCTCTCTCTCTCTCTGTGTTCGCTTCCGAGCGGCAAAACAATGCCTCGTTACAATATTTCGTTATATTTTTAACATTAAGTACCCAACATTTAGTCAAAACAAACTGTAATCAAGAAAATATCTTATTCCATCTTAGTAAATACATCTTGTATGAAATTTGGGCAGTGAACTTGGTAGGCATGTCTACAATTTGAAGAAAATTCAGGCTGATTTAGTTCCTGAGTAAATGCTTCATGTTCTTTAACATGAGGAGAAGAATTAACTGTTAATTGAATGGATAAGTTTACAAAATGGCTATAACAACGTGGATGTATATATCGCAGTGCTGTTCAGTGAAATATGAATCAAGAAATATCAATAAATAATCAAGAAATAGTAATTACTCAATAGAAATAGGATTAGTGTTCATTTTGAAAAATTTTGTAAATAAATGTTCATTTAAATAACTTCATATGCATGGTTTAAAGTAGTTCTCGTTTGTATTCTTCTATTAAAATAAACTGACAATATATTATAAATGGCAAATTCAAACTCGAAAATCTAAACCAAATGCCTCAGTAACATTGCAAGGAAGTATTGACTCTAATGGTTCCTAAAATATCAGAAGAATAAGCACATGTTGAGTAACGTTGTAAACAGAATAGCATGAATAATAATGTATAATTTTAGACTCCAAAAATTAGGGAAATTGGAGCTAGTTAAACAATATACTGTTAAACATTCAAAATAGTCTGACTCTACCTTTATTTACATTTTTCGTCATATATGGGGGCAGTTTACATTTAGAACAATCAATAATGTTGTCACTTGTCTGCTAATACTTCTGGTAGCTAAGTTCGCAAATGCATTCCCACTTCCAAACACTAGAGAGGATGCGCAGGAATCTTGACTAAAGAAATCTTCCAATCTGCATCCGAGGATCAAACCGGAGTCTTCTGCAGTTGAAGACTAGCTTACTGATCACCAGAATACGTTGAAAGAAGCTGACCATTCACGTTAACAATAAATTTTTTACTTTTCGCTAGACTAAAAAAGGAATTAAACCACCGTCTGATATGAAAACTCCGTAAATTTATAAATAAGACGGACCCCAGTTGAGTAACCCGTACCCTGGCTTTTTAACCCAGATGTCGCAGATTCTGCACCCAAGTGAAGCAAGAAACCTTTCTTTAACCAGAATATTTCCCTGTCTCTCCACTGAATCTCTAAGGGGAATAAGTATGTGTTATTAAAGAAATAAAAATAAATATAAACCCTGCTGTTCAGCGAGCAAAATCACATCATGTGTTTCTCAAGTCAAAGCCCCTACTATGCCCAATTGGCTGAACGTTTGTGCCACATCTCAAATTCTAGGTAGGCAAAAGCTTCATTGACTTCCTTATAAATGTGAGTAAATGTGTGGCTGTTTTTAATCTAATAAATATTTAGAACAAACTACGCGCGGCTTTTCCATAGAACTAGCTTTTCATTGGAGGTAAAGATTAACAAATACTGGAGATTCAGTTTACATTTTGCTATAATTATTTACCCTATTATTTTCTATGAAGGCTTTTTTTTCAAAAGATAAGAACGGTATCACGTGAACTTTATTTAATCTTTCACAGTCTTTTCTTTTTTGATATGCAAATTCCCGCACTGTATGTTTTATCAAAAACCAAATTTGCCAGAATTCTCTGACAAAGTTTATTTTAAGTGTGCACCTGCTGTAGTAAGTCTACTTTTCTAATGAAAAATAGACTGATACAAAGAAAAATGTTTTTCCTCGGCGAAACTGAGACAAACCAAATCCTCTAAATTTATCATGGAGCATAAATGCCATTTCTTGCGTAGAAAGCCTCAGTAAACAAAATGGTCCACTATTGAATATTCTTTGGTTGATTGGCCTAAAATTAACTACTGGTATTCATTTTTCTGAAATTTTTTTATTCTTTCAATTGGTGTAGTTCATATGGAGAAGACCTTGTGGTTTGTCCCAAATTATAAGTACTATTAGCGCGATCACTGAGAGCTTTCCTCGACAAAATTGCAGAGGGAACACACATACACATCTAGTAACAGCGTAAACATAAGCGAAGTATAATTTACCTGATTGGTGTCCCTTAGCGAAGAGCCCTGCCGCAATCAGTGAAATAAGACATTATCTCTTCCAGACTTTTGTGGACGCAAAAAAGTCAGGAGGAGTTTACAGCTATATTCAACAGATGTGTAAATTTAAGTGATTTTAGTAATATAGGAATGCATAAGAAATAGTATTAGTACAGTTGCCCATATTAGTAAATAAAGTACAAAACATTCCACCTGTAATGGCCTGCTGGGCCGGCCAACTCGACGGCCGGCCTCACGCCCACATACGCAAGCCAGAAGTGGGCGATTCTCCAACCGATATGGGGAACAGATGTGGTCAGCATCTTGGCACCCCCAGCCATGCAGTCGGCCTTATTACGTAATATAGTCTCTAAATATTTGCTTGGGAATCAAGTTTTATTACGTAAGCGTTCTTTTTAAAAAGTGTCTATAAATTTCAAATCTAACAAAAATGTCATACTTTAATAGTTGCAACGTCAGATACTTCTATTAAACAAGAGTAAACATTTAATCCATTTAAAGCTCAGTTTGTAAACGAATTTATAAAAAAACGTAACGTATCTTAAACTAAGGAAACGTAACTGAAATTTCAATTTCAATAAGTACACATAAAAACTGGGAATAAATGAAAGTAAGGGGTAACATTACTCATATCACTGCACATTTTAATATTTCCCAGGGTTCAGACCTGCAATGAATTAGCTCCTTTATTTCTCCTTATATCCATTTCTTCAAATTGAGTCTCCTACACCATTTAAATATTAATCTATAATACTTAAATATGGTAAGATGTTAAATATACAAAATCTCAAATTTCAAATCTTATATGAATGGCACATGTACACGACTGCCATTGTCTAGGCTGCAGTATTCTACTACGTAGCCAGTTTCACTAACAGTACACGTGATACTGCTCTGCTCAAAGTGACAGAAAAGCCAAGGCAATAACATCCTTGCTGTACATTACATCTGTCTCGCTGGTTGTACTTATGGTAGTGCAGTTCTCATGCTAAGTACCTGAAAAACTCACGATGTTAAGTGCTAGCTGACATGACATCCCTGCTATACGGTATAGCTCCTCTCACTACATGTATATACCTACCTTTGGTAGTGCAGTTCTAATGCTAAAGTTTAGAAAAGCTAACGTTTGAAACTTCTAGGATACGTGATATCCCTTTTGTACCTTGCAGCCCGTCATAGAAGACCAGGGTGTCATATAAGCCAAGGTAGCAACAAGGTAAAGACAAATAAATGTAGCCAAAAGTTGTAAATTGTAAAAACTTTGGAGTATGTACAATAAATCTAATCATAATCATTTAGAAAGCTACGACCCAAGAGTTAGTATTTCTAGTGTCTGATTTCACCAACAGATGTTAAAATCGACGTTAAAAATGTAACGTAACAATTGTCACAGCGCTAATACTACTACTAAGTTTCTTGCATTTCACCAACCTGATTTCCGAAAGTGTTAACAAACACGTGTTAACGCCAAGAGACTTGTAAATATTACAGCTACAGAAGACTATGGACGAGTCGTATTATTTTCTGAACGTACTGCGATGCGCTTTTGATTTAATTTTCGTCTGCACGCAGCTGAAAAAAT
Organism: Mantis religiosa; assembly: GCA_030765055.1. Lineage (NCBI taxonomy): Eukaryota > Metazoa > Arthropoda > Insecta > Mantodea > Mantidae > Mantis > Mantis religiosa. The sequence continues at coordinate 156,498,915 of CM060950.1, read as the reverse complement.
GGCGGATGAACAAAACTGCAAACAAAAGCTATGTGACAAATTTCTTATCGATGGAGAAAGAATTGTTAATTGAATTGGTGACGAAGTGTAAGGATGTCGTGAACAATAAGGGGACGGATGCGGTCAGTGTAAAAGAGAAAGATGTCACTTGGGAAAATGTTGGAAACGAATTTAATTCAAATGCATGTGTCATTAATACAAGCATGAAACAACTTAGTATTAGGTAAATTTAAAGCTAGGCGCGAAGGACAAGTGACTTGAACGTTTCAAGACGGGAGGTGGACAATGTATTATCCACATAATTCAGTGAATTATAAAATAGCAAAGTTATTAATATTTGAAGCAAAGGCCGAATGCATCTTCTAAATCAGTATTACGTAAATTTAAAACGAGGAGCGAATAAGGACAAGTGACTTCAACGTTTCAAAACGGGAGGTGGACAGTGTATTATCCACATAATTCAGAGAATTATAAAATCGCGAAGTTATTAATACTTGTGCAAAGGCGAGATCGGCATATTCCGTTGGATGCATGTTCTAACCTCTCTTGCACTTCCGGTAACCTTCATAGCAACTTGTTTCCTTAGTAAATTTTCTTCTGAGGGCTCCTCAAAATAATTGCTCCTCATAGGCTGTACTCTATTAAGAATGTCATTTAGACGGTCATAAATATAACAAATCGACATCAACTGCTGCGTTCACGCCCGCCATCTTGATTATTTACAATTGTTAAGAACTTAACAACAGAAATTTGGCTTGCTAGTTTAACAAGAGATTTAACACGAGTTTTAAGGTAACACCTTTTGGAGAAATGCAATTTTTGTTTTAACTATTGCTAAACTCGTGTTAAGTCTTAACATCTGTTGGTGAAATCGGGCGTAGGAGCTAGAACCGTATCAATCTGTGCTTTTACTGTGAAGAGCATCTCATTACATGGACCTGTGTTAGTGCAGTGCTCGTGCTAAGTATTAGAAACCCTGGACTAACTCCATATGCCCGTTAGCTGTGCGATAGAAACCACTCGCTGTATTTTGTACTAAGGAGCACTGAATATCTGGTTTTGTGCATTCGATGGTGCAGTTGAAGTTTAACTTTCGTACCTCGTGTTTTATTTACCATAACATTAACTATGTTGAAATCAATTAGGCTTGACGGAACTATACATAATAGTTGATGATTTTATGCCAAGTATCCCTTTGTATATTATATTTCTCTTTTACCTTTTTTAACGTACACACAATACTGACAGTTTCGATTATCTTTTTCTCAATTTCACTGCCAGTCCCGTACGGATATTTTGCACATCCTACGCTTAGTTATAGCAGATACCCAGTTATCGTATTTACCATTGTTGCTTCTACTGATTGGACATCAGCCTGTGTATGATAAAACTCAATACCTACCGTAAACTTAAAAAAATTATAATATTTCGAAATAAACCGGAGGCAAAGAATTGATGTTTTCAAGAAGATGGAACAGAACAATGAACAAGCACTCAAGTGAGTGTTATTGTGGGTGGAGTTAGTGGCGATTGTTTTCACTAACTTTTAGTTACTTTTTGAGATACAAGCGACTTGAGTGATGTGGCAATATGAGCGAAGATCTAGCGTTCCGGCAGTCTATTGCGTCATTAGGCCTGCGACCTTCTCCCTTTCAAAAATAAGTGTGATATTTTTAACCAACGTGGGGACACATTGAGATCGGGGCCAACCCCGTTATGTTGTGTTGCGTGGGACACCTGTGGATGTGGCCTTACCTCTTACAGTCAATTGTTATTTTTGCTCTCACTTGAGCGTTGCCTCTCGTCCAAACGTCATTTTCTTTAAGCTATCAACATACCTCATAGCCTACCACAGGCTTCCAAAATCACATTTACCCATTGTTTTATCTCACTAAATAGATGATATTAATTATATCGTAGAGTTATATATGCTATACACATATGTATAGTATAGTATGTTGACGGTTTATTCTGGAGTGAAGTTGAACGCTTTTACTCGGATAAAGCGTTTGGGTACCTAAATACTGACCGTTGCAGATTGCATGAATTTTAAGCGTTGTCCAAAACAGAGATGTTCTGATTACGAATCCCACCAAATATTGTGCAAATTCATTTGTTTACAAACACTATGGCATCGAAAACTGTACCATTCTTGTGCTAAACTTACTGACGTTACTTAATTTCATTCATTCATTTTATCCCTAAATTGTTGGTGCGTCTTAGGAGCATTGGGCTGGAATTGTGCCAATACCTAAAACATAAAGAGTTCCTTCCAGTGAGCATTTATTCCAGTGATACAACTCTGCAGAACGACAAAGAAGGTTCTTGCAACGTTTGCTGAAACTTGACTATTTTTCCTTCATACTCCATAGGATATGTTTAGATAACTCATTTATATGTTTTGTTAGCTGATTGTGCTATTTTAAGTATAAATCATAAGCAACGGCGTGGATTAAGTTTAATTTCCATAAATTGAACCAACTGTTTCTTCCTCTATAAATCTCGATCAAATACTTTCAAGTGCCTATCATTAATGTTTGACTCACATCGGGGTGGTTTTGCTCATGGGGATACACATAAGTTCCACCTTGCTTTAAAATACTACCAGGCTTTGGTAGTCCATTGCTTTTATCACAGATCATTCCAGAAAGTAACCCTTCTAGGAGTAAAACTAATTTTGCGGTGCTTCGCCCCATTAACTTCAGAGCCCAAGCACTTAATTGGTACTTGTGTTTCACAGTATAGATCCTATAAGAATCAGTGAATATTCTCTAATCTTCCTTCATAAATGCCCTTTAGTAGCATACATAATAGTTTCAAAGTGATCTTTCAAAGACCATTCCCACTGAAATTACAAATTCCGGATCTCTAACTCATTAATACATCGAGTGTTATTTGTGATATATGTGAGACTCGGGTTCGGTTCCCATCGGTCGCCCACTCTGATCTTCGGGTTTTCTTGGGTTTCCTGGTCGGTTGTTGAGAGATAGGATAGTTCCTCAACTACTCGAAATCTTTTCCATAATTTCCCTACCATTCTATGTTTCGTGGTGTTTGGCGGTGGCGAGCACATGACGCGGATGCTTGCTTGTCTTACCCTGGAGACAAGAGGGCTGCTTGTTCGACGCGACGTTCATCGCTCTCTAGGTCGTTATAGCAGCGTAACAGCTAAAACCTTGAATGATATGGACTTCCACGCATATCTGTATTCGTAGACTTCTGTGGTTCTTTCAATTCACCCCTTCCTCCAGGAACGCTCGAAACTCCTTCCAACCTATAACTGATTTTAACAGATAGAAGTTATCAGGAATGTGTCAATGAGTAAAACTGTGTAGTCATCAAATTACAAAATAGCGAATCCACTGGTGTATATCATGTGATCCCTATTTAAGAGGTTTGGATGAAGCGAAATGATTGCCCATAATAGTGCATTTGAATTGATTGCCACGTTTATAAGCACCTGTTTAACAAGCAGTTGGTAAGTACACAAAGACACAGAATGACATTAAACTGAATGAAATGTGCAGGATACATCAGGGTTCTGCTGCTATCCTTCTCTTCATTTGTCGATACGGTCTTAGGAACTGAACATTCATTCGGCTCTTAAAACATTTGCAATATCACAAAATGAAAATTACTGGCCAATTTTCAAACAGCGTATAACAACGGTTAATTACAATATTTTATACTAATCAACTACATAAGACGCACCTAATTGCCAGTCGATAAACGAGAGCATTTCAAAATAAGAGTATATCATTTAGCTCATTAATTTACATCATTTCCGTTGAACCAGGCAGCAAATGAAGTTAAGTTGAACATGCAAGCTACATTTTGCTGCATTATCAAAACTGTAACAGTTCCTTTGTTTTCTTGCTAATCCGTTACCAGGCAACCTCCTGAAAATTTATTCTGCTTTCTTGCTTTTTCACTGATTCTTAAACACCCTCCTCATGAATACTATCTCCACCAGTTCGATATCTTAACTAAGGGTAGGCTGAAGCATTTTCAATGCATTCTGAAATCTGTTCCTTTTGTACTCTTTGGATTTCACTGCTGAAGTGTAAGGAAGCTTTATCGACTTCCTCTACGTTTACTTAATATTTGCTTTTTAGTACTTGTGTACTAAAATGAGTTGAGCAAACATGAAATATAAATGTTTTTATTCTGCAACCATGTGTATATATTATTACAATTAACATTTTAAGCACCATTTCAGCATTTTAATATAATTTTTTCAAAGAAGATATCTCACTGACAGTATACTACTTAAAATGCTACTCTCATCATAATGTTGCTATTAATTACAGTGAAAGCGTTGCTGTTCTTCCATTATACATAGAGCGTAAATGGTCTGATTCTTCATAACGAATTCGTAAACATTCTTTTATATGCTCATTAAATTCAAATTTGTTGTTAAATATGATATTTAATTTAAGAACTTGGCAGTTTCAGTAACTAACCCGCACAGTAACAAAGAAAATATAAAAGAATTGACAAATAAAGAAAGGACAGGACTTGGCACTAAATATGTGGGCACACAAAAAAGTGGCACCTTTTGTAAGCAACAGGCCCGTTGCTGTTGTGGTATTCTGACATTCTTAGTGCCGCATTACTGCCATTACAATTCAGTTTGTGTATTCTGGTAAGCAGGAATCACAGTACGATACTATGGATACTGCGATATTCAATGATATCCCAGTATGAACTTGTGGTTATCAGAAAGTAAGAGAGCGCACACTAAGGCCTATTGTGCTCCTGAAAACATTCGAAAGGCAGGGATAAAGCGCTGGGGCTGCAAGCTCCATCGCAGGCAGCATCTGAAACCGACCACAGCTTTGCCATCAGGAGGCCTCGAACGCCAGAGTAGAGAGTTCTTCAATCAAACTACACCTCTATACAATGTTCCGCCGTCCACTCGCCTGGACCTTGCACCCCGAAATAAAGCAAGAAAAACAAAGGCCCACAAAAAAGGCAGATGATGAATACACATCATTATACAAAACACCTCAGCCTACTGACCAAGGAAAGTCGGGCAGCAAGACTTCGACCAATCAAATACCAGCCTCCCACATTACCTTGAGCAATAGTTGTAGAAAAATATTCGACACTAATCGATATTAACTTTTGCATTTCTATTACACCCTTTCTGTAAGACGCATTTCACTTTACCCTACTAAAACTAAGAAATACCACCGCGGAGTATTGCAGGATTGCGTCTAGGTTAATCAGTGTTGCATTCCATCTGCTCTGTTATATGTGAATGAAAATGCGGGCAGGCACGTTAAATACATAATGTTATTTCGATTCTGTACCCGTCCGGTCTGGTGATATACTCCCAGCCTCAATATTTACTTTATCCAATGAAAATAATCGATGAATCCAATGGGGAGGAATCTAATCTTGAGACATAATGTCTCTCAGTACTGGAAAATTTTTAATATTCATCTGCCTGTGCAAATCACAGTTTTCAGATAATTTTAGCCCTACAATTTATCGGGTTTTGTTTCATTCCGTATCTACGCTTGTACTTCACACAATAGTCGCATAGATTCTATATAAGTGGAAATGTACAATTATTTTGCTTAGATAAGAGGCACAAAACATCAAATTGCAAGGGCATATGACATTTACATCTACTTCTAATTGAAATTAATGTATCAAAAGAAATAATAATAATAGTCATCATCATCATCATCATCATCATCATCATCATCATCATCATCATCATCATCATCATCATCATCATCATCATCATCATCATCATCATCATCATCATCATCATCATCATCATCATCATCATCATCATCATCATCATCATCATCATCATCATCATCATCATCATCATCATCATCATCATCATCATCATCATAATAATAATAATAATAATAATAATAATAATAATAATAATAATAATAATAATAATAATAATAATAATAATAATAATAATAATAATAAAAGGACAAGCGGGACGATCCACGACACATCACATGTGATTGTGGTGAATAAGTTGATAGAATGTAAACATTCAGAAAATCAAAACATACATTTTTTGTGGGCAGATTTAGAAAAGACTTACGATTCAGTACCTTTGAAGAAATTATGGGAAGTTTTAGAACAATCCATGGAAAATAAAGTTTTTTAAATGCCATGTACAACTATATGTAAATGGATCATCTAGTATTGGGAGAAATTCTTAGTTACAAAAGATTTACGTTTATTTCAGAGTTGAGTTTATCACCAACCCTTTTCCACATATATATAAAACAAGCTTTACAAATCAGAAAACTAATATGACATATGGGAATTCGCACGGCTAATTCCACAATTTATAACTTAAGCTACGCAGATGACCAAATTGTTATAGATCAGGACTATGAAGGTTTAGAACTTGTGTGTAGAACACTTATTGAAGACTGTAATCGATGGCGGTTAGAAATTAATTTAAAGAAAACTATCTATTTGTCATGTGGAGAAGAAAAAGACCTGGTTTCTGAGGACGGAATGAGATGCATCAAAAGAAGTGAAGGCAGTATGTACTTAGGAGTGCAGATAATTCAAATTGTAATGATACTGAAATTAGCTGGATGTTACTTGTAAGGGACTTTATTTCACGCCATCAGTATAACGCTACTCAATAAATAAGATAAGGTTTTAGATGCAGATTAAAAGAGACATTTATATAAAAAAGGAGAATAAGAGAGATAAATAATAACGAGAATGTAAGTAGTAAATATCAGTCAAAATAAGTAGGAAGAAGTAAAACGATAAATAAATGATAATTGATTTGAAACGGTGGTTGCCCAACGGACAGATTTTGAACTATAGCACCGAACCGTTTACCGCATCTTTCCAACTCACTCCGCGTCTGGCTGGCAACGAGAACGGACCTATATAGCATTTCTTCTCTTCAACTTCTTCAGAAATCTACAATGTGTGAATGTATTTGTTTCAAAACAGGTAAATAAATATTATATATGTGTTCGGCGTATTTTCAACATTTAATATCAACTTTTAAAGCAATTAAATTTGCTTAAAAAGAATTAATTTTGTTTCGTTTCTTACAATACCTACGCAAACCCTGATGGTGACCTCTCATAGCTCTGGCAAGCAAGCTTGGGATTTATGCCGATGCTGGTGAGATCTTCGAGGTATTTAATATTGACGGATGGCATTTAATTCCCACATCAGTAGTCAAGAGGATAACATTAAACATAATATTCAAAACGGCAGAACAGCAATATCTATGATTACAGAGCTTTATGGGACGAGAATATAACTTTCGATATCAAATTTCAGATATATAAATCAATAATTATAAATAGGTTAACTTATGGAGCAGAAATATGGACCCTGATTATGAATTTAAATTTAAAATTATATACGGAAACCGATTGTTTCAGGAGATCCACAAGACACACTGAAGTGAGAAAATATCTCTAACAATGTGATATGACAAACTATCAAATTTGAAATTAAATATTATATATTTTATATGATACGTGCAAGTCCGAGCATGTCTGAGATAAGATTAGAAGAACAAGAATTGAAATAAAACCCACCTGGGGGGAGGAAGATGGGATCGCTCTAGACTTAAATGGATGGAGAATGGAAAGAGCAATGAGGGAATTAGGTCTGGAGAAATTTAATTGGGAATATAGAGAACAGTAAAGGAAGATAATCAGGCCTAAACTTTGGATACAAGACGATGCTTTTACATTGTAAACCTCTACAAATAAAAAAAGTAATAAAACAATATGAACATTAATATGGTTGTTACACTGTAAATATTGATGGGCAGAAGTAAATAATTAAAG